>JANHFJ010003220.1:82582-103945 GCA_032468195.1 Cerberus rynchops
AGTGCTGTTAGAGGCTCCAGAGGCAGCGGGGATCATCAAGAAGGCTCCGCAGACACTCAAAACAGCTGATTTAGGTACCGTATTTATTGGTGTATAACGCGCACTTTCTCTTCTTGAAAAGAATGTGGAAATCGTATGTGCGCGTTATACACCGATAAATACGGTAGTTTTTTCCTGAAACTTCTCTCTTAAAATTAAGGTGCATGTTATACGCCAGTGCGCGTTATACACCGATAAATATGGTAAGTAAAAAAATGGAGCACATATATGGAAGAATAGGAACTTGGGCAGGTGGGCGGGGCCAATTTCAAACATCTACTGCCGGTTCTGCTGAACCGGCTAGAACCGACTGAATTTCACCTCTGATACAATGTCATGGAAATCTACAAATGCTAGAAACAACACAGATTGATATATTCTATGATCCATTTCTTTTTTTCTGGGCTATCCATTGTATTGTCAGAAGACTTATCCAACACCAAGTTCAAAAGCATCGTTATTCTGCTTCTTCATCCCAGTTCTTCAAAATTTACATGCCTAGAGCATCACAGGAACAATTCTCATTTTTTATAGGTATAGACATATCACAACATCGCAATATTTTTTCCAAAAGTCTTCATTGCCATTCTACCAAGTACTGTACTATGTAATTGGTCACTTCACCTTGTTGGTCCATGTAGTTATCTTAGTAAAATAAAGGAGTAATTTACTGTTGCCCTCTCATGCATATGAAATGATGTGTGTGTGTGTATAGATATAGATAGCTAGACAGCTAGACAGACGAGAGGCAGGGGTGGGAAGAGGGAGAGAGAGAGAGAAATCTTCACCTATCCAACCCAGGAACACAAAGCAGCAGCAGAGCAGGACTTGAAAAGGAGCGTTCACCTACAAATAATTTCATTTTTAATTCCATTTACTGTGCTTTGTCCTTTCAGTTGCAAAACATTTATTTTCATCAAAATTGTTCTACATTTTGCTGCCTCATTTATCTTAACCATCACTTCAACTTTTATTTTGTCCTATCTTTTCATCTCAGTAAACTTCATACTCAGTAAACTCAGTAAACATCTCAGCTTCATTTTTGCATCCTCTTACTGTATATGCATCCTTTCTTCTCATCCTCGTACTTTTTCACTTGATCACTCTACCAAGCATCCTTCTGTTCAAACTTACTTCTGTGTACTCTGCAATATTATTGTTTTCATTCTGTTCCAAGCAGTTTCCACATCCTCTTTCCTTATGTCCACATTCCATTTATTCTGTTGGGAGATTAATCTGCTTTACTTTTAGACCAGATTCATAATTTATCTTTCTGCAGGCATTTTTCTTCTTCATTCTTCTTTTTTTCTGTTTTGGTTCCCTTTCTCCATTCCTATCCTTTCTCAAGATTCCTTCATTTTCCACATGTAATAGATAAACACATAAACAGATAATAAATCTGTTTTCATGTGGAAAAAGAAAGAATTTAATTCCTACATATTCAAAACAATTGGACATTCATTATTTCATTGAGTCAAACATCTTAATCATTTTTTCTGTATTTTTTCTATCTCATTTCTACCCATCAATTTATATGAGCAAGCAAAATAATTTTTCATTAAGAATACTCTTAATTTTTGCCTTCCAAAACTAATATCTGATTTTTCCATTGCCACTATTATCACAATTCATCAAATCCTAATATGTAACCTACCTATGGATTCTTGCTTTCGTGTACACCCATAACAACTTAGATGTATCAGTTCATATTTTCTAACATACATTTATTTAACCCTTTCTTTTATAATTAAACCTGTACGTTCATTCATTTAGTCAATCAGTTCCTTAAGATCAGAATACTTTCATTCAGATTTATTTGTTTCATTTGTTCACTCCTGTTCTTTGCCATTTATTCATTTTACATTCCAAGTCATAATTGTCCATATGCCATGGTCCTGTTAAAAAGGCTATTATTCCCAAAAGAAGTAGCCACAAAATTCAAGAGCCATCAATTTCACATTCTCATTAAAAGGTGGTTCTCAACTTGCAACAGTTCATTTAGTGACTGTTCAAAGTTACCAGGGCATTGAAAAAAGTGACTTATGACCAGTGGTGGGATTCAAATAATTTAACAACCAGTTCTTGGCCCTAATGACCAGCTGAACCAGCAGTTCCCTGAACTTCTTAAAAAGTTAACAACCAGTTCTACTGAATAGCGCACAACTGGTTGAATCCCACCTCTGCTTATGACTGTCACATGATCAAAATTTAAATGCTTGGCAACTTATTCATGTTTATGATGGTTTCAGTGTCCCCGGCTCATGAAATCACCTTTCTGACAAACAAAGTTAATGGGGAAGCCAGATTCACTCAACAATCATGTCATTAACTTAACAACTACAGTGATTCACTTAACAACTATGATGAGAAAAGTTGTAAATATGAGGTAAAAATTATGTAACAAATGCTTCACTTAACAACAGAAATTTTGGGCTCAATTGTGGTCGTAGGTCAAAGACTACCCATATGAGAAAAATAATGTGGACACTAAGACAGTGCAATCAATCACAATAGGGCTAATAATTTACAATGGGAACTCGACATTTCTGCTCTAGCAATAATTTATTTTGCTTTCTTGAAATGCGAGTTTAGAATTTCAATTCTGAATGGATGGAACTAAACGGTGAGATGTCATTCTGCACTTCTCAGAGACCTCTCTCTTCCAGCTGCAAATAGACTGAGACAGCCCATAATTTTGCCATGTGTTTTCCTGAACAACATCATTCTTGGAGTACCTGAGAATTCAAGAGACGCTCAGAAACTAGAAAAGTTCTGTTTTATATCTCTCATCACTTCGTTTTCGTGCTTCCCCGAGGAACTTGTTAAACAAAAGACTTTGTCTCCAGCTTTATTTTTGTTCATTTTAGTAAGGTCCCTCTTCCCTCTAGTGCCTCATTTTTGCATTACTTAAATTTATATTCAAAATTAATCGGGTTCCTTGAGGAACCTAATATAAAGTAGTGAAGTTAACATATATCAGCTATGAATTGGCATTCCCCTGGTTTGGTCTTTCTGGTTGGGATTTCTGTAAGTTGTATTCCTAGCTTTTCCCTATGGATTTTGCTTTAGTATTTTTTTCCATAATGTGTATTCAATTTTCTATAAGGAGAAATTAATAATGTGGATTTTGCATCTGCATTAAAAGGAACTCAATACAGGTAAACATTTGTTTGGTGACCATTCAAAATTACAAAAAGTGACATGATTATTTTTCACATGACCGTTGCAACGTCCCACAGTATATGATCAAAATTCAGACTCATGCTTCTCCATGGCAACTGATTCATATTTATGATGGTTGCAGTGTCCCTGGGACACGTGATCATGTTTTGCAACTTTCTGACAAGCAAAATCAATGGGGAAGCAAGATTCATTTCAGAACTATGTTACTGATTCGCTTAACAATGGTGGCAAGAAAGGTCATAAAATGGGGAAAAATTCACTTAACAACTGTCTTGCTTAGCAATGGAAATTTGGACTCAGCTGTGATCATTAGTCAAGGGCTACTTGTACTATAAGTAATGCATCATATATGTACCTGTGTCTTCCTTTGCATCATTTGCTGTCAGCTATGTTAATCCAGATCAGTGAGATTTTATATGAATAAGTAAGGGCCCAAATGATTGTAAAGAACAGGAAGCAAACAAGGCAATCCATATGATATAGTCATTTAAGTGCTGAACTAGAACCAGATTCAATGTATCTTATGAAGTTCTTTTTGTGCGGATCATCATTACCAAGTGGTGGTGAGATTACTAGATGGGTTGCCTTCTGCTCCTAGTGCACAATATAAATCCAGTGAAGAAATAAAATAAGTGTTGGACTTCATTGTTGGAATGTATTTCTATGCAACAGCTAGTAGTATTCATCCAGTTGATGGCAGTGTTTACAAGTTTGGATTTATGGTATATACTCTCTGCTGTTTTGTTCTAAGTAGAGTTAAACAGTTAAGCAGTAAAGCACATGGTGACTGTAGTCTTCGTTTGGTCTGTGGTGCTATATATGAAAAGAATTTCTAACAATAAGATACATTCTTTGACAGCAACAATGCACTTCCACTAATATGTAATTTCATCACAGAAATGATTTTGGGAGCAGCAGGAAAAGCCATAACCAGAGCAACAGTTGGATAAAGGCATCTTAGCCCACAGAAGAAATTGGATGTGCCAAACATCTCAGAAGGGACCCTCCTAGTTTATAGGGCCGTAAAGGTGATGGGGGAATATCTTAGACAGCAAGAATCCATTCAAAACTAGATAAAGTAATTCTTGACAGTTCACTGGAGGGTCTAACAACCAAGTATTTTGGACACCTAATGCAGATACAACTGTGTTTGAGCAAAAGACTATGCCTGGAAGTTTCAAAGGCAATAGAAAATAAACCAAGCAGTAAAACAAGATGATGAGATACTATTACTGATGCTCTGAGTATGGGTTTGGGACTCAAAGAAGAAGTTACTGACAGACAGTCTTGGTGAACTGTTGTCCAAATACCAAGCATAACCGCGAGTAATGTGGAAATTTTCATCTTCTTTCTAGGTTTATTCTTTCCTCCTATTTGAGGTTGTCTCCATGGGTGCTTTCCAGATTAAAAGTCCCTTGAGCTCTTTTTTCTTCAGAAAGGTGACACGATACTAGCAATAATTATTATTACATATATGATTATGCCTACATTACACATTATTGTTGTTATTGTTATCATCATCATCATTGCTGTTATTGTTACTGTTACTGTTATTGGTTATTATGAAGGTTCTAATATAGTTACTATTATTATTCTGGCAATAATGACAGAAAGCAACAGCAATACTGAATAGATTCTATAACGGTTTTTTTCAGTTTCATCAGTCTACAATTTCCTGAAATTTGCCCTTGTTATCTTGTTATCTTTCCTTGAACATATGTATCTTTAACATTTAGAGTTATTTTAATCCTGCAGATAGATTTGGGGGGAAAAAGTCCTTACAACTAATTAATGAACTCGCCCAAAGGCTCTCCATTATTTCTGAATGAAAACTAAATCTGTTTTGAAATACACACACAAAGCACTATTTGTATTTTTCCAAGTGCACAAAATGTTTTTGCCTTGAGCATTGCTAATGACACAAAAGGAGAAAACAAAGATTCGGGTCTAATTATACATTTTGGCTCCCTTCTATTCATGTGTTAATTAAAACATACTTTCCACCACCACCACCCCAAAAGTGTATGGCATTCAAGAAATTTAACTGCATTCAGTAAAGAAATCAAATATACTTGAAGTTAATTTTCATATTCCTCTTTGCAAGATCCTGACCAGCATTTAAAAGCACCTGAAGATTATGTCTTCACCAAAGACAACCGTGATGAAGGTGTTTTCTTTCTTTCTTTGCTCTGGTGACCATAATGCCATTCCCTCATCAGTGAAATATTATCCTGCTACTGACTGTCCCATCCTGTTTGAGGCACTCTTGTTTTTGGTGTGTTTTTCAAACTTGGCATCTTGAAGATATATGAGCTTCAGCTCCCAGAATGTCCCATCCAGCGTGTTGATTTAGCTTCAGTAGCTACACGGGCTTATTATAAGATAAAAAGCTGAATTCTTCTGATGAGATGAATGGCATTCAGGTTTCACCCCTTTTCCGTTCTCTTTTTCTCCATTAACCAAGATCTCTTTCTATAAGGTCTTCTGTGATACTCAGCTGCCAGCATACAGACTCTTGACCTCTCCATATCCACGCACAAAAAAAAAACCTGAGGACCAGTTTAGCACATATTTTTCCAGGACCACAGGATTGTGTACAGATTTGGGTGGGATCATTCTGTCTTCAGTTTTGAAAATATGTGTTTATGGAAAAAGAGCAAAGTGCAAAGGCAGCTATGAGTCTTTCTTTCATCCTTTTTCTCAAGAATTCATAGAGGTCCTTAAGAGAAGCTCTTACAATGTTTTCCATTCCCGGTCTAAAAGGAAAAACGGGCTGTTTAAGATCAGGTTCAAGTTAGGTATTGGATTCTGCAATTTATCCAGTTAAAAGGTAGTAGCCATCACAAAGGAACTACAAAATATCAGAGAAAAACATGAACTTGTTCAACCATCCCCTTTATGAAGCTCTCACATAAAACTAGGATGTGTGTCAAAAAGTATCATAGAGTTGGAAGGAACTGTGAAGGCCTTCTAGTCCATTCCCAGCCAAAGTTCTTACATCATCACAGATAAATAGAGTCCAATCTTTTTGGGAAAATCTCCAGAAATGGAGACCCAGCCAGCCATCCAATGATGGAGCACAATCGTGATGTTAGAACAGAGGAAATTAATCTGGGAAATTATGAAAAATTATGATGCAAATGAAATTCAAACGTTGAGGCTAAAATCCAAGCAAAGAATGTTAATCTGTGAAACATCTATGTGCCATCCAGAGAACAGGTAAATTGGGGGTGAATGTTTAGTGATTTTCCACATTATACCTCTAAATTCCACAATTCAATAGTGATGAGGAAAGGAAGCTCCGCAGTAGCAGTTTAAAATAAGAGATGAGATTCTAATGTAATGTTTATATTTTTAATAATCACATAAAATCACATCCAGCTGAAAATGTATGTCTGCTCCCTGCTCCCCACCACCACCCCACTCTCTTTCAGATAGACGAGAAATTTTTCTTCTTGAACTGAAAAGGAGTAACCTCAGGGGAAGGAAATAATTTTCCCTTCTTTACAAATGTACATTTTGCCAGAAGTAAAGCATATCAAATCACATTATATTTTTCATCCAAATACTCCAGCAGCTTCTGGGATTCGATATATTATAGCCAGTAAAATATTTCCTGTTTCAACAAAGGAATGAAACCTGATCCGATTCATAACATTGCTTGCCAGTGATGCAGTGACTTTCAGCAGCAAAAGTTGGACAAGGAAGAAAAAAAAAACCATGAAAGCAGAGGCGATGGACTGCTTTTCTCCCCTGAGTGATGACTTTGCAGGTGCATAACATGCTTGAAGAGGGTCCACAAATGAGGGGCTCAAAATAGTTACCATTAAGCACTTGGAAACCCCATCTAATCTTCATAGAGAGATCTGAGCTCATATACAACTCTTCCTGTGGTGGAATTGCTGGCTAAGGAGAGGCGTTCTAGCATGAAGTCACTCTTTAGGAGAAAAAACAATAGGCCAGATTAGTGACGATTGAAGAGACAATAAACCAGCCAAAAAGGGAACAAAAAGACCAAAACATCTCCCCACCAGCAATTCAGATGAGCAGAGATTAACTCCAAGATTAACATCAGACCAATAATCAAGAAGTAAACAATGCCCCAATCAAGGAACTGTCAAACAAGCTGACAGTAAAGAGTCCAACCAAAGAACCTCTAAGATCACCCCCACCAACACTGACAGGGCAAACCACTAGAATATAAAGTGAGATTAAACCCCACTCCTTGCTAGCACTGATGACGTTACCTAGTTTGGGTAATGAAACGTCTCCAAGAAAACAACCAAGCCAGGGAGGTCCAACGTCCCCTCACAGTGAAGTCCTTATCTACTATTTCCCAAGGAAATGCAGTCAGTCTGGCCTGATTCTTGTAAAATGAGTGACCAACAGTAAAGAAAAAGTGCTTTGGCCTAGTTGCAGAATTGTTCTGGTTCCTAGCACCTGACATTCTGTTCTGTTCAATGATTTAATTCAACATCACTGAATTAAAGCACAGATTTTTGGTTCTTGGAATAAGTCAGTAGAGTTCCATTTTACCCCTCAGGAGATAGAGTGGTAGGAAAAATCTGATATTGTGGTCTTCTTGGCAAGTGATATCCCAAAGCTTTAGCAAAAGGAAAATAATGGCCTGAATTAGGAACCCCAGTTAGAGGGCTGAGAATAAAGCGGTTTTTTTCCTTCCCTTCCCTTCTCAACAATCTCGTACATATACATGATGTATGGGGCTGGGACCACCATTCATCTATGCCCGCTTAAAATGTTCTGCAGAGACCAAAGTGGTCTACCAATGATTGAAAGCTACCACCATCCCTGTAATAATGCAAGATCAAATTCTTATTTGTTAGATTTGTCCCATCTTTCATTCAGGAACTTAAGGCCTGATACATAGAACTCTTTTTAGGGGAAGGGTGCAGAGTTATGGGTACCTTTACTGTGTGCATGTGCCTTCAAGTCAGTCTTGACTTCTGGAGAATACAAGTCCGTGCAATTTTCTTGGCAGCATTCTCAAAAGTGGTTTGCGATTGCCTTTTTCCCAGGGCTAAGAGAGAATGATGTTACCCAGATCTCTTATGCTTGAGGCAGGGCTAAAACATACGGTTTCCCAGTTTTTAGACCAGTGCCTGGTCTTCTATGGATGCCTTAAGCCCTTTTTAAATTGGAAGACACTTTTTTGTTTAACTTAAATTTATTCCCCATCCAATATGCCCCTTAAACGTTTGGCCCCATCCACTTTGAAATGCTGTGTGGGGCCCAAAATAATGTTGACAGGCCCTGCACATAGGCCCTGGACTCCATTTTGACCTCCCTTGGGTTATACATTACTGAGCTAATCAGTAACTGAAACGTTTAGTCAGAAACCTCTCCCTTTGGCTAGTGGGGCCATTATGCTATTTATCATGAAAACAGAAGGCTAGTAAGGAGCAGAGTCTTTGGCTGGGATATGTAAATTTGGAAGCTCTTTGCTATAATCTGTGGTTATGACTTCCAGCTCTAACTGCAGTGCCGGGAAAGAAGCTAGGGCCTCCAGAGAGCAAGAGGGCCTTCATTGTAATCTGATAATACCTTAACAGCTCACCATCTTCCTTCCATGCTAAATTAAGGGCCTCATTTGCTTTGAAGTGGCTTGTTTACTCTTTTTCATTTAATTCCTTCACAAGGAAGAGGCTAGGGAATCACAGGAAGAAAAGGAAAATGAATCCTGGCTTTCCCCACCTCACCCTTGCGGGCTTTGGCAAATGTAAATAGCATCCACCATTCTCATGCTATCTGATTTGGACTGACCAAGATTTCTTTCGAGCTTCCAAATGGAAAGTTGTAGTCTTTGGAATAATGCTGTGAAAAAGATCAAAAGCTCTTTTATCATGGCCAAGGCCACGAGACATGAACTGTAGTGCAAGCCTTTGGGCCTTGTCAGCCAATATTTCCAAGGTTCTTCGGGAGTTTTGTTTGGCCTCTAAACTTTTCTTTTTCTATTCAGTGGAATGATTTTGACATCGTTTTCCATAGCAAGCTCAGTTGTTACCATAGGATATTTCAGGGTTAGGGGTTCTTCACTTCTGCGGAAGTCACTTTGAGAAGTTTTATATCAAAATATATTTTATTTTTGTATGGTTTCCATTTCCCCTTATAGCATTAACAGAATCCACAATGGTCTGAGAATAATTGACAATCAAGCTGAAACTAAATTAATCAAGTAAAAATATCAATGGAAAAAAATATTTTCCTGCCTCAAACCCCCCAAATAGACATAATCTACATATCAAAGGATAAGGTCTATAAACACAAATACAGTTAATTAAATTAAGTCTCCCAGCGGAACTACATGTTTACAAGAATAAACATCACAGACATACTTACACATACCTCAGGTATCAAGCTAGAATCAGCATGTGGACACTTCCACATCCAGAACAAGCTCCCCTATTTAACTGTATCACTTTACCCCATTTCTCTGCAGCTGCCCCCTAAATGCAAATTGTTTTGCTTTTAGGAATAAGTATTTCTTCTTTCCTCACAGATGTCTGGATCTCATTTTTATTTATTCTTGTGCAAGCCCTGGCTCAAGTTGGAACCCCAAATTATGCTCTCACCCCCTTGGTGGACTAAAATGCCATCACCAACTAGATTATTAACATGACTTGTAAGGCATACATTAAATGCATGTTTCAGGATATGTGTAGCATCACTGGAAATGGAGAGAAGCCAAGTGTTTGTCATGGAGACCAAATAAATTGTTCTCATGAAGAATGAAGGATCATGAAGAAAGTCTTTATATCCTCCTGGAGAAGCTCAAAGTCTATCCTGAAACCACTCCATTGTCTCAGATAAATTTTGAACACTACAGAGTCATAGCAAGAGAATATTTGTCCTGCCCACAATATGAAGTCCCAACAAGACATGTACTGTACTCAGCAGCCTAGCAGTGTTTGTTAACTGTAAATCATCTTATTCAGAGATCAGTAGAACAAGGCAACCAGGTTGCAGGTTTATGAAATGCCTTGATTCTAGCAAACACATGGAACAATTTCCAGATTCACCCATAAATTGTATGATATTTAAAAAGCATATGGATGAGCTTTAAAGCAATTCAAAAGGGGTGGGGTGCCTCTTCAGAAGAGGTCCACTTCACCCTGGATAGCTCTAAACTACATCAGTCCTTGAAATGCATCTTGAACTGGCTCAGGCACTATCATCTCTACTAACCATATATGATTATATAGGGTGAGGAAGACAGAAGAAAAATTACTCTGGCAAGCTTACAGCTACATTCCAAAGCTACTTTCCAAAGTTTACATCTTCTTTACAAGTAGTCCTTGAATTACAACTACAATTGAGACCAGAATTTTGGTTGCTAAGCAAGGCAGGTATGAGCCATGCCCAATTTTACAGGGAGAGGCTGGATTGATAAAGAATAAGCTCCAAGCACTTGCTTCAACAGAAGCCTCCATAAATGCTTCTTGGAAGACTGTACATAAAAAGGAGCCATCCTGAATACTTCTCAAAAGGTTCCAGATGCATTGAAGCAGCCCTTAGGAATCCTTTCAACAGTTCTGTATCTGTGTGGAAAATGCTTTGGGAAAAATGACCCTTCAGAATAAGGCAGCCCACTTGGCATTCTGATAGAGACACTGGGGTAGTCAGCCTTCTCTCTCTCTCTCTCTCTCTCTCTCTCTCCAAGGCCTGGCCTTGAATTGAACCACTCCTTGCATCTGACTTGAGGCAACACTGTGGAGGCCAGAAGCACCATTTTGCACATGCTTAGCAAAGAGCATGCTGGTGGAGCAGGCAAGAGTGAGAAGGAGCAACCCCACAGGTTTATCTGTCAGCAAATTGCATGTTACAATTAGATGCCACCTCTCTAGCAGTTGGTTGATGCAATCTGCTATATTCTCTCAAAATTCAAAATGCATCATTGACCCCCTAAAAAATGGGGGCCTGAGGGGTATTTTTATATGAACCAAAAGTTCTATTGGAATTATAATTATAATATAATTGGTTTCCTCCAGAGATACTAACAGGTTACTTAGGGATTCTGAGCCAATCTTACCGTAGGTCAGAATTCCACCTGTTTTGCTTTGGTTTCGTTTCAGACTCACTTCTTACCAAGGCACCTAGGATTCTACTACATGTCTTTATAGACACATACAGGCTAATAACGAATTTGCAGTCCTGGTCCCTTTTTTCCTTATTCATTGTGCACTTATTGATGCTGTACTTTTGTTAATGGGATGGTGCCCTTTTCAACAATTCCATTGTGGTCTCTTGGTGGATTTCTTCCTAAATTTGATATATACAGTATCCAGAACAGCCTCTAATGTCATTTTTCAACTTGCATAAAAATTTCATCGGAACAATAAAAAGTAACTCTTGTTAACGTGTGGTTGGGCTAGGAATCAAGAGTAGTTATGTTGATTTACTCCAGTGGGTAAAAAGTAGCTTCTTCTATCCTTCAAGACACTTGTGATTCTACAATCAAATTCTTTTCAGCCATTATTTCTGGGATGTGACAGTGCCAGATTTGTGTCCTACGTGTAAAGTTTTCTACTCCAACCCACAAAACACTTTCAGCTGTAGAAGCCCCTTTTAGTGTTATTCTTGGTGGAACCAGACCTGCTTCTGGACAATTCATTAAATTCTGTCTTCCAACTCTGGCAGATGATGAAATAGTTCAAAACCAATACTACAAATACATGACACTGGGAGTTAGGTCAGATTGGATTTGCTCCATTTCAGGGCATTCAACCATACGAAGAGTTGTACAACTTTGTACTGTCATTTCCTCTCTTCCTAAATTAATACAGGTAGTCCTCAACTTACAATTGATACAACAGCACTGAAAAAAAGTGACTTGTGGCTATTTTTCCCACTTATAACTATTACAGCATCCCCATGGTCATGTGATCAAAATTCAGATCCTTGGCAACTGGTTCATATTTATGACGGTTGCAATATCCCTTAGTCATGTGATCACCTTTTGCGACCTTCTGACAAAGTCAACGGGGAAACCAGATTCACTTAACAATTTTGTTACTAATTTAACAACTGTGTTGATTTACTTAACAACTGTGGCAAGAAATATCATATCATGGGGCAAAACTCACTTAACAAATACCTCACTTAACAACTGAAATTTTGGGCTCAGTTATGATCATAACTCAAGGACTACCTGTATTCGTCAATCTTATTATTAGAAATGAGGCAAAAAGTGACAACAGTTTAACAATTCAGCAAAGTTTTGAAAACTCTTTTACTGATGGAAACTAATTCTAAATGTTTTTTATAATCTATCTTGTTTACTACCGTACCTATAGTTGTTGGCTGTTGTATTCAGCAGCTTCAAAACTCCATACAATATTCGCTAGAAAGAATATTAAAGAAGGGAGTAGGAGTACAGGTTCTTGGTACTGTAAACAAATTCACCCATTTTATCAGTGTACTCGTCTCAATTCATTTGTTATATTTCTCTTTTTCTAAACATATGCTAAAAACATACTATGGGATGGATTATGAATGTTCACACATGAATATGTGTTTGTATGTGCATCTTTTCCAGTATAGGATAGTATTAAATAATGTGTTTACTTTTCCAGAGAAACAATTGATTTTACAATCATATTTAATTGTGCCTGCATACTTTAATTTTTGCTATCTATTCTGCTAACCTGTGGATACCCAATTAATTTAGTTTATCACAATTTTTAATAAATGTTCTGCAGCTATCTGTAATAGATATACTGTAGCAGGGTCAGATTCATTAGTACCTACAAAAGTTATACATACATACATACATACATACATACATACATACATACATACATACATGTAAACCATGCTTTTTATCTAGGAATTCAAAGAACAGTTTCTCCTTCTAGGTTGGTATTTTCAGCTTTGAAACTGAACATCTTCACATACAATTCTTGCCAGCTACTTCCTGGTTGAAATACATCCATTGATAATATTGATTTTTTTTTTTGTAGCATATTCTATCTAGCAAATGCTCTTCAAGGAGCAGTAAAATAACCTGCACATTTAGTTACATATTACAACAACAATACAGTTTTAATTGTATTTTGTATCAGAGAACTATTACAAAGACATCAGAAGCTGAAATCATTACAAATTCAGGCTTTTCCAATCTGCAAAGCACTTTTATGTCATGATAGTTTCTCAAACCAACAACAGGTTCCCATATTGTTCTTATTTGTCTTTTGTTCTGAAGGACTGTACTCCATGGGATTAGAAATGTCAGTACGTTACCAATTGGTAAAGGAGAACTTGCAACATGCTAAAATCAACTCCAGAAATATTTATGATTAATAAGATTCAAAGAAATTGAATCTTTTATCCAACTTAAATAAAGAATAAACAAAACTACAAAACAATCACTGTTGTTGCATTTGTACTAAAGATATATAGAGTTAAATTTCTTTGCCTCAAATTTTTTTGCAACTGATATGGAAGCCTGGGTTGCAATTACCTGGCAAAGATTACAATCTGTAAAAAAAAAGCAATTATGATGTAGAAAAACTCTAATATTATCATTTATTCAATTACACTCAGTATTTCTGCTCAAACAAGCACTTGGGATGGCTAAATGTTTTAAGACAATGCAGAGATGAAAAACACACTGCTTTTTGTCATATTCACATTTACTGAATATAAGTTTGACTCTTGGTTTAGATAGTACTCACTTATTGAACACAACTGGGAGCAGCACATCCATCACTGAGCAGCACAATTGTTAAGTGAAATGCCACGTGACTGTGCCGATGTCAGTTTTGGCTGCAGTTGTTAAGTGAATCACTGTATGTTAAGCATGACGTCACCTGATCACAACCTGCAACTTCCTGCCGGCTTCCCCATTGATTTGGTTGGTCAGAAGCCAGCTGTGAAAGTTACAAATGGTGATCATGTGATCATGCTAAGCTGCAATCATCATAAACGTGTGCCAGTTGCCAAGGGCTAGAATCATGATTGTGTAGAGATGCACAGGGATGCTGTGAATGGCTGCAACTTCAAGTTCTAAATCTTCTTTTTCAACACTGTCATAACTTTAAATGGTCACTGGATGAGTGGTCAGTAAGCAGTAAGCAAGGACTACTTGTATTTTCAATTATAGTTCATTCACATTACCAACAAAATATTTAGGTGTATATACTTTGTTAGCTTCTAAACTACTATTGCAGAAAACTGTGCAAACAATGGTTTTCTTGGTGTATTATATTGGACATTAACTTTGATCAGCAAGGAAGGACACCACTTTGCAATGGGAGCTGCTCCTGGGTAAGACACATTTCTGTGGAGCGCTTGGATGAGTCCCATGTATCATGACTCTAAATGTATGTGTATGTGACCCTAAATCATGTTTCTTGCTTACAAGTACTTTTTACAAGGCCCAATTACCCTTAGAAGAGAATATTTGTAGCTCACTAGATTAACACTTGACCAACAATCAAGCTGCAGACAATACCCCAAACAAGAAACTACCAGCTCAAGCAAGCTAACAGTAAACAACAGCCTAATCAAGGAGCCACCACGAACATTCCCACCAACACTTGACAGGGCCAGCCACTTGTTTGCAACAGAGAGTGAATCCCACTCCCATCTAGCACTGAAGATGTTACCTAGTTGGGTGACGGGATGTCTGCAGGAAAACAACCAAGTTCAGAGATCACCAAGGACCCCACAATTACTTTTTTAAAACATGCAGATGCTGTGATAGTCTTGTATTGTTTGTGCTGAAATCTAAACCGTTTGCTTCTAAACACCAGCCAATTCCAATAATGTGATTTAAGTTGACTTTTAGATGAACCTTTGATCCTAAATGCCACATATGCAACCACTAGCTAGTTTTCAGGGTGATAGTATCTTCTGAACAATTCCTGGCACTACACTAAAAGTTCACCTTTTAGAAACTCAGACTTGCAAGGGCAAAAAGGATCTTGTTTATGAAGTCATGCAAGCCTGATGGTTTAGAGATCATGGAAATGGTGATTAGATAAGATTTATCTTCTAAAAATGGTAACTATTAAGATAACTTTATATGTCCCAAACTGATTCTTAGTAGCCAAAAAAAAACCCACTTCAGAGTCTTTTAAAGGAATTACTTAGTCCTATTCCTCTGAGGGAGATTGATTTCTGTCATAATTACTAAATGTAATTTTTTTTTATTTATAGCACTTACATGTCACTGTAATCTAGCATTTCTAGACAGTTAACATGATGTAGAGCATAGGGAAAAGTTAAACATTCCTTGTAAGATTAAATTAACTAACAGTCATAAAGCCCCCGAAGCAAGAATAAACCAACTAAAATTATTTCTTTAAAAATAAAAGGCATTACAGTAAAAGAGTTCAAGAGGGCTCGGTGCATGAAATTAAGAGAATGTTCCCTAAAACATTTCTGCTTTTAACATTTTCTGGAAAACCTACAGGTAGAGGACTAATTGGATCTCCATCAGAAGGGTTATCCCAAAGGACTGAGCCTACCATGGAGAAGCAATGCCTTCTAGCAATAGCATTTAGACTTATATACTGCTTCACGGGGCTTTACAGCCCTCTCTAAGTGGTTTGCAGAGTGACAATATCTCCCCCAACAATCTGGGTCCTCATTTTATCGACCTCGAGAGGATGAAAGGCTGAGTCAATCTTGAGCCGGTCATGATCGAACTCCTGGCAGTGAGCTGAATTAGCCTGCAATACTACTTCTAACCACTGCGCCACCACAGCTCCTACCTTTGGCCCCATTCACCTCTCAAACCGGCTATGAACTGCTTCTCCTTGGATGATGTCATAGCTTATCAAGTTTATTAGATTTTTATCCCATCTTTATTAATATATAAGTAACGCAAGGTGGCAAATGTACCTAATACTCCTTCCTTCTGTTATTTTCCCCACAACAAGAATCTGTGGGGTGAGCTGGGATGAAAAAGAATGACTGGCCAGGGCCCATGAGTGTTGAAACAAGCAGCCCTGCAAGTATTCAGCCATAAAGGACTTTATAGGTTGATACCAACACTTTAAATTAGATCCAGAAACTAACTGGCAATCAGGACAGGACCCATAGAATTGATGTTATCTATTCCTAATACTGGGGGCTTGTAAGTATGCTGGAACATTTCGTTCTGGACCAGCTGTAGTGCCCAAGTGGTCTTTAAGAATATCACCATTTAAAAACTATTTCAATCGTCGATATGGGTGGTGATATAATTATGAATCATTGTAGCTAAGTCCTCCTGCACCAGATAAGGTTACAACTGGAGCACTAACCTGCTAATGGAGAAGTTTAATTTAACTTGCTTATGCAGCAGGAGGTATGAGTTCAAAAGAATGCTCAAATTATGAATCTGCTTCTTCACCCTTGCCCATTCAGGGATATCACCAGCTTTGACAGAGGACTCTGATGAATAAATAGTAACTTGATCTTACCTGGGTTCAGAGGTGAAATTCAGCAGGTTCTAGCAGGTTTGCTAGAACCAGTAGTAAATTTTCTAAGCAGTTTGGAGAACCTGTTGTTAGAAGAAATCTGTTGTTTTTTTCCCCACTTTACAGGGTTAATCCTGTAAGGAAGGTAGGAAAAAAACATTCTGGTGTTGTTTCTAGCCTAATCTTTATTGCCCTGCTTACAGAAACTGCCCACTGAGTCACATGACCCCCCCCAGCCATGCCCATCAAGCCACGCCCACAGAACCAGTAGTAAAAAAATTGAATTTCATCACTGCCTGGGTTTGACTTCAGCTTTTCCTCTTCCATCTGTATTACATCCAAGGGATAGAAGGTTATATGAAAGCTATAACTGAAGACAATATGTCTATTTATACATACATACCTTCTGATAAAGAGGATTAAAGATACTCATCCATCCTGAACAAACAGAACCAAACTTATTGCCATCATTGTCCAGTAAATAATACAATTTCCTAACAGAAATTATAATATATAAGAAAAATTGAATAACAAATATAGAAGATTAAATAAATGCATAAATGGAATAAAATGTACAAGTACAGTTCTCAGGGTAATCAAGATATAAGGACAAAAATTAACTGGGATAGAATATGAATAAAAGTTAAATATTCAGAATTAAATTAAGGGGCATTAAAATGTTAATGTGCTTTAAAAATTATAAATCAATACTTGAGACAAATTATAAGAGCCATAATTAAGCTTTCATAAGGTCATTACAATTAATTTCATTAATACAAAGGAAATAAACTGTAATAAAACTGAATTGAAAGGTTTGACCTCAACTTAAAATGTTATTAATAGTTGTAATTTTGGTTTGAAAAAACTTCAGTATGATTGCCCAGGCCCTGTCCTCAAAATTATCCATTGATTGATTATATGCTGTCAAGTCATTTTCAACTCTTAGCAACTACATAGATTTTTGCCACAATGATCTGCCTCCAACCTTTTATTTCTCCCAACAGTGTACCCAATGTATCCACCACAAATGTAACCCAGTCCAATGTAACCCACTGTTCTGTCCCAAGCCTCTCCAATATATACGAAAGCAGACTTGGCTGTCTGCCACAGCTAAGGAGGAAGATAAGCAACCCCTTGGCTGGGAGCCCAGAAAGCTATCTCTATGAAACAAGGCTTGAACTCACAAAGTTCTCCCAATATTTCTCTATGGCTAGACCAGTAAACTGTTGTTTCCTGCAAAATTCCTCTCCCGTCGCCCCACCTATAAGCTCTCCAGGAGGGGCCAATCAGTAACCACCTGTTCCTATTTCCTTCTGTGACCCTTTTTCCAAAGCTGCTCTCTCCTCCTCGCAGTCCTACACATACACACGTCAGGGACAGCTCCCTCTGTTATTCATCATTGCTCCCTGACTCAGATGCCAGCTGGTGGCTGACAGGCCTCTCTAATCCCTGCTCTGACTGCGAACACCCCCCAGAGTCTTCCTCAGCCTCCAGGGCAGTCCCACAGTGTTCATCGCTGTCAGATTCCACCAACAGCTCAGCCAGCCGCTGTTGAGCCACAACACCAACCACCAATGTCAGCAAGTCCATCCACCCAGTATAAATCGCTCTCTCTTCTATTGAATTTGAGGCAAAATGAACTTCTGCTTTTTTGGCCTGTCATCCCACAAGCGAGAAATTGAGTGATTCAGTTTATTTTATTTTATTTATTTTATTAGATTTGTACTGAAATTCAGTTGTACTTAATTTCACCGCTGGTGGTCATCCTCTTCTTTTGTCCCTCCCTTCCACCTTTCTTTCTTCCTTCCTTCCACCTTCCTTTCTTCTTTCCCAGCATTAGAGTTGTCTCCATAAAGTGGCTGAAGTCAGAGGTGAAATTCAGCAGGTTCTTGCAGATTCGCTAGAACCGGTAGTAATTTTTTTAAGCAGCTTGGAGAATTGGTTGTTAGAAGAAATCTCCTTTTGTTTTTTTCCACTTTACAAGGTTAGTCCAGTAAGGAAGGCAGGGAAAAAACCATTCTGGTGTTGTTTCTAGCCTAATCTTTATTGCCCTGCTGACAGAAATTGCTCACTCAGTCACATGACTCCTGCTAGCGATGCCCACCAGACCACGCCCACAGAACCAGTAGTAAAAACATTTGAATTCCACCAATGGCTACAATAATTACATTACAATAATTTGAGTCAGGCCACTTCAGTGTCAGGTGAGAAATCTAGGTTGAATTTGAATTGCTCCTACAAAAAACCAGGCAACTTGTGATAAACAGCTTCTTGTCAAAAGAAAGAAAACTAGCAAAAAAACCTTTCATTTGTCCTAAGCAAGGGATCAATAAAGAAAGAAGAAGAAGAAATATCTGTCCTTTAGACAGAGGTGATGAGAGGGCAGAGGGGTAGGCTGGAAGGGAGCTAAGCCACTTAGTTAGATCTCCCAGTTCATTAGAATCATTGACTGAGATGGACAGCTATAGAAAAGGAATGAATGAATTAATTAATCTTTTAGGGAAGTTAAGCACTCTAACAACTGTGAATGCCTTGTAACCAAAAGCAATATATCGGTTTATAAATAAAGACCTGCAGCAAGAGGATCAGGAGTACACATTCCTGAGATGGCAAAATTGATTGCTTTAATTAAAGAATACAACTAACTTTGTTTTTACTTGGAAACCACTTCTGAACTTTGTGCTTGAGGTGGAAAAAAATGAAACGTTAATTTTGGCTTTTCCTGATCAGATAGGTTTACTGTTATAGAAATGGCTAGTATGTACTACTATGTAAAAGTAAAAAGTTAAGGCTTTATGTTATTACCTTATTCTACTGCACTAAAAAGAGTTGGAAGTCAATGCTTTTTTTCTCCAACTTCTACCCTACATTTTTTCTCTTTCCTTTTTCCTCTGCTACTTTTCCATTACTTTCATTTTTCTTTGCATTTTATATGCATATTTTTATAATTAATGATGATATTAATTATAAGGAACACACATTCATTCCAGTTTTATGTGCTTTCCTAAGGTCCATTATCTCCTCCTTTCTCTCTCCAAAAGACATTTCAAAGTCTTTTCTTCTTCAATTTACACTCCTGGATTCCCCAGTATAAATCTCTCTCCCTCTCTCTCTCTCTCTCTCTCTCTCTCTTCTATTGAAGTTGAGGCAAAACAAACCTTTGCTTTTTTGGCCTGCCATCCACAAGCAAGAAGTTGAGTGATTCAGTTGTACTTGATTTCACATAAACCATTCGTATTAAAGGCAGATCGAGTTGCCCTTGAAAAGCAGCAGAGAAGGAGATTTTTGGCATTTGCCTAATTAAACATGTTCAGGTTGTTTGACTCTGTCTTCTGTCAAGATCATTCTGGCCAGGGGACAGGAATTACACCAGAAGTGAGCAACCTTCTGATAGCTGCTCTACAATGCTAAGGAGCAGCCCGAGTTGTAGTTGGCAGGCTGCTGATGCAAATGGACAAAACTGGAATTTTGGTTCTTTGTCTTTCTAGATTGGTACGGGAAGTTTTACTTCCTTTATTTTGTAAGTATCTTTGGGGCAGAATTCCTGAATTTTCTATCTCAAAGTAACTTTTTTGCCAACTATTATAATCAAGACCATAACAAAATGATTTGGTCTAGCAATTAAGGCACTAGGTTAGGAACTGGGAGAATGCGAGTTCTAGTCCCACTTTAGGCATGCAGGTTGACCTGGGCCAGTCCCTCTCTCTCAGCCCAATGCACAGGCCTGTTGTAGTGGAGAAAATAGGAAGAAGGAGAATTATATATGTATGCTTCCTTGAGTTATTTATAAAAATAATAAAAGTGGGATAAAAATATTCTGAAATCTTCTGAAATAAAATTGTTTGAACATTATAATACTTCCTTATATTGTCTCCTCCATACACAAATAGGGACTTAGACAATTCTACTGAAGCATGTGGCAACTAAGAAGATTCATGCAAACAAACTCAATTAAACTGAAATGGCTATCACTAAATGAAGGATTAAGTTCAGTATCATGCTCTTGGGCTTATTGATACTTAACGGATTTGATAAATGAACAGGTCCAGGGACTGAGTTAGATTTAAATAGGCAGAAGTGGTTCCAAAGGTTAGACTATCTAGGTGTGAATACCAAAAAAATGTGTCTTAAATTAGTGCAGAAAGTGTAGGGTGTTGAAGTTCAAAAGCATCAGCTTGAACAGAGCAGGCCAAAATGTCACTGTAGGTCAGCAAAATTCTTCTCAAACAATGCTTTTATCTCATGTCAGTTTTATGTCTTTGTCCTTATCCAAAAGCTTCAGTGCTTCTGGACCTCCCTTGAAAATGTCCATCTCCTCTCTAAGAGTCTTTCATAAAACTTTCATCAACAGATTGTGGCTAAACCTTTGAAGAACTTTGGCCAGAGGTTTTAGAAGTTTGGAGGAGCAGGTTGACATCTGCAATTTGGTCCCTAGGCCATAGACCTTCTTACCTGGCATTGGACTTTTTGGAACTGACTGCTAGAAAAACTAATATCTAATCCAAGCTTGACCATTTTTATTTGGTTCAAATGTAGAAATGTGTCAAAGCTAAGATACAAATGATAGCCTGTTGCCATCTTCAGCCTCCAACCGACCGGTGCGCTCCCACAGGGTAGGCCTCCTCGGGGTGCCACCGTCAGGCAGATGTCGCCTGACGGCCCCGAGGGTTCGTGCCTTCTCTGTGGCTGCGCCCTCCCTTTGGAATGAGCTCCCCCC
>JANHFJ010003223.1:47631-58997 GCA_032468195.1 Cerberus rynchops
GGGAGGGAGGAGGGGAAAGAGAGAGAGAGAAAGGGGGAAAGAGGAAGGGAAAGAGATAAGACAGAGGGAGAGGAAGAAAAAGAGGGAATGAGAGAGGGGGAGGAAAGAGAAAGAGACTGAAACAGAGAGAGAGAGAGAGAGAGAGAGAGAGAGAGAGAGTAAGTCATGTGACTGGGAGTGAGTGACGTGGAGTTGGCCAGGCCCAGCCAGGTTTTGTGGCTCCCAGTGTTTTTTATTTCTGTGGGAAACGGGTCCAAATGTCTCTGAGTGTTTAAGGTTGCAGACACCAGTTCTAGCCCCACTCCACCCCAATCACTTTTGCCGCACTTCTTTGAACCCTTCTGTTTTCTTTGAATCTTTCTTAAAATTATTTTCCAGAACTGAACAAAGTATTTGAGGTGACCACTGACCAGAATTGGAGAGGGTGGATTTAGAAATTATGCTTCTGTTGGTGTATTCTAACATTCAATTTGCTGTTTGCAGCCACTTTGCACTATTGGTTCATATTGAGTTTAGCCTCAGCTCATTCCAAGATCTTTTTTTATAAATACCAAGCCAGGGTTTATAAAGTTCACCCTATGCCTGGACATTTGATATTTGTTTCTTAAGTAGAGAATTTTGTATTTGTTTTTATTAAATTTGACATTGTAACTTTCAGATAATTTCTACCAAGATAATTTTGAATTTTCTTTCGGTCTGCTATTTATCAGTATCATTTTCAAATATAGTAAGCATTCCTCTCTTCCTTTTTATCGAAATATATAGTATTGCACAAACAGGGTTGATAGTTGCCTTTAATTTAATGAAGAACCATTCGTGAACAATCAAAGTGTTACTTTTGAGCCAATTTTGAGTCACCAATTTTCAACAATTTTCACTGAACTGTCAGATTACTCAGCCAGCATTTTACTAATTTATTAATCAGCATGCTATGCTGAAGTAAAAAAAAAACCCATATCTATAGCACTCCCACAATGTTACCCAATCAAAAAATTAGGTACAATTGATCAGAAAAGATTTGTTCTTGATAAAATTACTCTTGAGTTGAGATATCAACCTTATAATATCAGCATATTTTGGATTAAATAGATTTGTTACTGTCACTTAATTGTGAGGGCTGTTAAAGGCATTTACCTCTAGAGCGAGATCGTCCTCTTCCTCTGTTGCTCTGTGCAACTTCACTTGCTTCTTCAAACCATCTTGACAACATGTCAGACATTCTTTGCATTAATGAAACATTAGGGCTCTGTTCACCTATGTATAAATAGTGATATTAATGCTTTTACTGTACTTTTGCTTTTACTAACTGCAATCATGTATATTGACATCTCTGACAAATGAAAGAATAAAAACACAAATGATATTTTATTTTTATATTTTGTAGGGTTTTTGTATTTTATTACAATTGTTGTTGTTACTGTTATTTGTATGGCTACCCATCTCAAGTAGGTAAATCTGGGCAGCTCACGACAAGTGAAAATAATCTAACAAAAGCAATTTAAAGAACAAATACGGATACTTCTAAAACCATCAATAATAATTTAAAAACAAAAATAATCATGATGAGCAGCAGAATCCAACTTTATATCAGTTCCATACAGCCCCTGTAAAAGCTTCCATCACTGCTCAACCCCCAGGTGTGGTGGTAAAGCCATGACTTCAAAGCCCTTCTAAAGGCCAGTAGAGTTGAGGTCAATCTAAATTCCAGGATGTGATGTTTCACAGGTTGTGGACTACGGCAGAAAAAACTTTCTTCCTGAGTTCTATTAGATTACATTCTTTCATGGATGGAACCCGTAATCTCTTTTACCAATTCTACTGGAACAGATAGATGCAACTAAGAGAGGTGGATTCTAAATCAACCTGATCCTATGCCGTATAAGGCTTTACAGGACATTATAACCCAGAAACATAATGGCAATGAAATTCAAATTCAAATTTTATTGGTCACATGCACAGTCATACATGGTACAATATGCAGGGAAATGCTTACGCAACCATTCACGACCACAGGTAAGTTAGGGCAGAATGGAAGGGTAGGTTAGGAATAAGTTGAAGAAGGGAGGTAGCTTGTAGAATGTAAAGTATTATGCAAAATATTATTTTTATAATAAAATCAGAATACAACTGAAGCACGTTCCAATATCAATCCTCGCCATTTTCCTACGCAAGTTAAAAACGGGGGGGGGAAATGAATGAGAGGATGATGAAAATAAAGAAAGAAAACTGTAAGAATGGTTATTTATTATTATTATTATTTATTAAATTTATAGACCGTCCCTCTCCCAGAGGGACTCAGGGCAGTGTACAGCCATCAATAAAACATAAGACACAAAAAATTCATTAAAAATCAATTAAAACAGATTAAATCTGCGGTTAAAGGAAGAGAAGCGAGGCTAGCAAATATATTCATTCTCTCAAGAGATAAAGCACTCTAAAAGTTTACATGTTACTGTGATCACTTCAGGTAAATGTCAATCTTATTTAAAGTAACACTTTATTGCACAAAATAAAATTTTCTTTACTTTTGCTTCTGAATGACTCTGTAGAAGAATCTGAAAGGATAGGGAAAACCAAAGGCTAATGGTACAGTAGCAAAATTAAGGTTGACCCACAGTGGTGGTAAGATTGAGTAAGTTTTGCAAGTGAGAGAAACCAACTTAACTCATATAATTATATAATTTGTGACATTGGACATTGGACCATATAGAAGAAAAATGGCAATGATATTCAAAAAGAAATTTACTAAATATATACTTGACAATAACCCAATAAATTTTATGACCTATTAGAATGAGTATATATAATGAATATCAGTGAATGTACTTGCTACATATGCAATTAAGAAAATGAGGAATTGTATGGTCAATTGAAAGGGATGCTTAAACAGTATTTAAAAAGATATTATACTGTTCAATAGGGGGTGACTTTAATACTGAAATCAGAGAAAGGAGAAACAAGAATCACAGGAAAATTTGAACTAAATTAACATAATACCTGCTTTAAGGAATAGAAATGAAGACTCAGCACAATCACATCATAAAATGCTCAACTCTGGAATTAAATTGATTCGACGATAGGAAACAGATGATAAGAAGTGCTATTTAGTCAATCAGGATACTACCAGATGCAGACTGTGGAACAGACCATGAATTCTTGGCATCAAATTTATGCATTAAACCTACAAAATCAATCTGGAGGACATATAAGAGTATAAGAGCAATGCAAAGAAAAAAAATAGTATACTTAATTTAAGTGAACGAGAATCTGAGGAGCTAAGATTTAAGAGACATTATGAAAAACAAAGTGAAAATATGTTCTCAAAATTCCAAAGCCAAAAAAAGCCAAGTAGTGGCTTTCAGAACAAACTATTACAACAGCCAGTAAAACATAAAGGATGAAAACCTCCAGCAATTTACAAGATATATTATTGAATCACAATTTTCAACAAGTATGGGTAAATAAGGAAAAATATCAACCAAGAGTGTTGACTAATAGAAGGATATAACATTAAAAGGAACAGAAGAGATATTTTAAAGAAGATCAGAGAAATAAAGGAAAATCTACAGGAGAAGTAGGAATATTTAAGAACAACAGAAGAATGTATTAAAGGAAAATGTAAACACTATTCTGAAATTCTAATAAACAAGAATTAGAATGTAAGAAACGTTTGCAGAATGTGAATACATTCAGGAACTGATAGAAAATAGGTAGAGTATTGTCAAATAGGAAAGCACCAAGCACAGATGAAATACATTTAAAACCACTTAGAACATAGTTCTGTCAACAAATATAAAACAACATTATCTGGTTTAGAGTATAAAGAAGATTACTTGGTGGATATTATCTACGGTAAAATTGTGAGACGTAAAAATTACCAAATTGCAGTACTAATTCCACACAAAACTTTCACTTACTTCCTTACAAAAATATTAGAGCTATATATTGAGAGAAAATTGTCAAATTAACAACCAGATTTCTAAAAGGGCATGGGATAGGCAGGACAATGGAAAGAGCAAGAGGACATAAGGAAGTGTTGTTTTTTTTAATTTTTGCTTTAATGATCATTTCAGAAGGTGAAATATACTAAAGCTAAAGGGTGTGCCAGAATATTATTTTCCTGTACAATGAACAAAAAGAAAAAAACAGAACAAGGAGAGATGACAACTTTAATCTGAATTGGAACTTGTAACAGTAACTGGAATATGTACATAGTTAACACAGCCTTGTTAATTGAAAGTAAAGTAAAAGTAAAGATGACTTAGACTGATTGTGAAAATAAAAACAGAACATGAGAAATATATTATTAATAAGATAAAGATTACAGACATTAACAAGCTTTATTAACTTTATTTGAAGGTGAAAAAGTGAAATTGGTAGATAGGGTAAAAAAAATAAGGAAAATCTGCTGGAAATGTAAAGAAAAGATTAATCTCAGGGAGAAAGATAAGGATGGTTAAAGTAATGGGATTTTTCATTGCAATTTTCAGTGGTAGCACTTGGCTGTGAAAGCTGGACATTGAAAAAGGGAGAGAACAATCATTTTGAATTATGCATCTGGAAACAGTTGCTAAGCACATCATGAATCACAAGAGTCTCCAATCAATGAAGTTCTATGTCAAATAAAAACTAACTGCTCCTTTTAGGGAATTAAAGTCAAATTAAAACTCAAGTGTGAAAGAAAGCAGCGATGAACAAGTTGAGGGAAATAGAAGAAGCAGAAGACAATGGATAAAGTAGATAGAAGAAATTAAAGTTACTGCTAGAATGATTTACTTGGGGATTTAAGCATTTGAACAATACTGTCACTCTGAGTTCAATCTTAATTAATTGCACATATGGTGTATAAGCAGAGGTTTTGCTACATCTCCCTCCTTCTTGTACTCTTCCAGCAATGACTACAAAACCCTGCTTCAGTGGGTTCCCAATCTTTCAGAATACATTTGGAAAAATTCAGAAACTAGAATTCTCCTCACTAGAATTTCCCAATTTAGTTATAATGGGGAATTTTGGCTCAATATAAAGTAACATTTCTGCATCAGATCTGATGCTTTATAGAAGAGAAGAAGAAATAATTTGTCTGCAGCCTAAAAAAACATAATTTATGAAGTCTTGGACAATTGTCTAAATATGGTCATTATCCACAATTAGAGATAGAACATGTCTAAAATTATAGCATCATTTTACATATAACTAAGCAAAGTTTCAATAAAAATTAATATAAATATCAAAACTTAGTACCATCTCTTTCTCTTTCACTTTCCGGCCTTGCTCTTGGTCCAGTATCTGACCAATCTCCTCTTAATCGCAACCGTTTGACAGGAGGCTGCCGTAACTAAAAAAAAAAAAAAAAGGCAAGGAAATTATAAATGCATATGTTCTGTTCTATTTAGTTAAAAATATGAGATAAAGTTAAAATTCTTGAACTTTTATTGTCTTAATTTTATCAACATGGACAAACTTGCAACCATAATTTGGTTTAGGAAGAAAGGCAGAAAACTAATACTGTCATTATATATAAATGGACTACTTTAGATATCTGGAAGAGTTTGAGAATGATAGTGGGATTTTTAATAACTTTTTTCTCTTTAATATCAGAGTCCAGGAATAACAAACTGATGCACTTTCAGAACCCCCAATTTTCAACTCTATTAGTTGGTATTTATGGCATTATATTTTAAATCATCAAAAGAGGACCATGTTGCCTAAATGTATGCCACAGCATAGATGCCTTTTCAATGCCTTTCTTCAGGTTAAAAAAATATGCATAACGTACAGATACATATAGTGAACTGTGTGTTTGAAAAAGTGAGCTGTGGAATTATTTAGATTAACGTTTAGTAAAAATAGAGATCTGGCTACAGTATTATATGCTCCCTTCCTTCAATCTCTCTCCTACCCAGAAGATACTGCCTTTTTTCTTCTATGGTCAGAGCAAGAATATTTGAATTAGGCTGAATGTCATGATGCACTTGGCAATAAATCAGAAATCTCCTGAAACATCACCGTTTAGTTAGAATCCTTGGCTTGAAGATCAGCAAAAGATTCACAAATAAGGTTCAGCTAGATTAAATTTAAGATAAGAATGAAACCTTACAAGCTACGGATTGCCCACTTCTAGCAAAAGAAGTAAAACTTTTTAAAATTTAAAATTTCTTCCTCCACTTTTCCAGATTAACACAGTTGTTGCTAATTTGCATAAGAGCCATCGTGCCTTGGGAACTGCTCGTTCCCACCTTAGCCCTTATACTTCATAACAATCTGGTCAACCTCTTAAGGATTGTTGATTTAACATTAAACCCTAATATAGTTGCAACTTACTTTTAGATCATGAGTATCAGCTATACTTGACTTGGGGATAAGTATCTCACTAATCGACAGGGAAAACTTGGTTGAGAAAGCAGAAATAGCAGGAAATGACCAGGTAATGCTGAAACTTGATTTTAGTAAACTCACAGAAATGATATAGTAAATAGGTATCCATGACAAAAACTAACAGGAAAAGGACTTCAATGTGAGCAGAAGTGCCTGAAAGGACTGCAGGAACTCCAACAAGGAGAGGAAAATGGAAGATAATAAAAGAACCCAATGTGGCTTCATAAAAAGGTGAAGCTCTAAAAACAAAAAAAACAGGACACAGAAATAAAGAATCAATCCAGAAAGTAAGAATGCCACAGATTTCCCAGAAAGGAAGTCTAGAAAAAGATTCCAAGAATAACAAAAAGGGTTTTGCAGATGATCAAAATCAAAGGAAAAAATTAGAACACCAGCAGTTTAATGAAGAAAGGAATTGCTATCCAATAAAAATTAAGCAACTGGTCTGCATCTATGGCTGTTTGCATATAAACATGATTTACAACATTGTTTGTCAGAAATTGTGACCTGGGACACTGCAACCATCATAAATACATGCCAGTTCCAAAATTTGATCATGTGACCCTCAAGATGCTGCAACAGCCGGAAGTGAAAAAAAAGTTCGTCACTTTTTTCAGTGCCATTGTAATAGTCATTAAATGAATACAACTGATTGAGGACTATCAGTACAGTATGTTGCAATTGTCAAATTCATAGATGATATAATGGATATGAATCAGTGTTATTTTCTGAATAGCGAGCAATGTTTATAAATAAAAACTGCCATATACATTAATATTTATTGAATGCAAACTTCCCTTCCTTAATGTTAGATCTATGTGTCCTGAAGAGGTTGCATAAAAATGAATGCATTTATTGTTCATAAAACCTAGGTACAAAAAAAAAGGGGGGGGCTAAAGGGCATGATGTCAAATTTGTAACTCAAAATGCACTGACAAATGTGCTCATAAATAGTCCCATTCTTAAAAGCACTACCTTATTCAAACATGTTTTTCTCCTTGTCTCAAATTCTATACACAGTGAAACATCTTCTCCATGTTTTCTACCACTAGATTTCTTATGTGTGTATGGTTATTATGACAAAAAGACCAAATGTATTACAATACTAACACTTTTGTTAGGCTTTTTTTTTTTTTTTCGCTGTGTTGCACTGTGTAGAGTTGCTTGTTTACCAGCTTTGACACACTATAGTGTGCCCAAATTTCTTTCTTATGTCAGACAGGTCCTTCTGTGTAAGGGATTGACAACTATTTTGTCTTCATAGAAATGGTAGTATTGATTACAAGCATGGAATTAAATGGGAGATGAAATGCACAATTATGACCGTACAACATGATGGTAAATATTGTGATGTTTCTAGACCTTTGGAGCAAATTAACTTTCTAACATAAATTGCATTAATAGCTTCCTTTTGTTGTTTTTGCATAAAGAGAATTTCTGTAAGAAAAAATAACAAAACAAAAGCAATGAAAATTCATGCAAGTGAAAAAATATAGGTAGCACAGTGTTATACTTGTTACAGTCAGTAAACTTCCTTATATCAAAACTACAATATCAGACTGGTGTCCAACAGGTCGAATCATTCAGTGTTGCAATTGTTCATAGAAAATTTAAAATATTTAGTTCAAAGGGGAAACATCAGAATTTTAAAAACAAGCACGTAGCACATCTATTTGCATATTTTCTTAAATTCTGTCCAAAGTTACATAGTTGAGCAGCCATTTAAATGCTTAAATAAACTTGTTTTCTTCTAATACTGAAATTTTAGTCAATATTTTTCTTCACAGGTTTCCTTTAATATAATTGTGTCAGAATATCTAACAAAACTATTTATCTGACAGTGATAATTTATTAAATATTTCATTTTTTAAAATATTGCCTAAATTACATTGATATAACAACTGTGGTTTAAGAGAAGTATTTTTTAAAATATAGATTATCCTGACATCAAATCAGCACTATGGAAAGCTTACCTCTTCTCTTCGTTCTTCTGCTGAAGGAACTTTCAGTTCTCTAGCTGTATCATCCTTAGGATCAAATAGGTATATGTAGTCTGAAGAATAGCTCACAAGAATTTCTTGTCCATCCTCACTGTAGCAGAGAGATGTTACCCTACAGGATTTATTATTAAGATGAGGAGGAACAAAACGTGCCACCAATCCTGTAGTACCCCTGCCTGCATAATTACCTACATGAAAAAAACAACAGCTGAAAACATTCTCCATTGCTCAAATGCAAAACAGCATATCTAAATCTGGCTACTGTTCATATGAAATGAAGAGACTTTTACTGAAAAAATATGCAGTTTGCAAGAAAAATAAAACCTGTTTTACTTATCTCAAAGAAACAGTTTCTCACCAGAAACACAACAAAAGCAACAGTTGCGTATGGAGATATCTGGAGAGCCAACTATTAGAGAGTTTTGTAATATGTTGACTAGTTGGGTAAATTTAGGTTTGATGGTCCAGGGAAGGCATGTCAGGAATCACTGAGTGAGCTGTTTCAGGGAATTTATTTCAAGTCTCATCTTCTAATCTGTACATGGTTTTGGAACATTGTCCGTGACCTCAACCTCAAGGTCCACTGATAAAAGCCAGGTCTGTTTGTAATAAAACTGCATTTGCTCATGACTTGGTCATTGATGAACAAGCAAAAATGACATGTGTAAAATTTTCTTCCTATCAGTGGTAGTGTAGAGTAAAATGAAATCAAGATCAGTAAAAAATAATAAAATTGGTTACAGTTCAATTGGTTGATTAGTCAGATCAATAAATAAACATTAAATGTCCACTCAAGCTTAATAATAATCCCCCAGAAGGCCCCTTCAATTCTCTTTCCCCAAAATCCTAGATCCTAGCTTCCCCTCTTCCTCATATTAAAGTATTTTGTACGGTGCAATCTTTGACTTCTTCATGATTGCAATGGCCTCCAAAATATTTCCCTTCACAGCTTCAGGTCATTAATTTGGATAATGCACTGCAAGAAATCACATTCTATTGGGTGGTATAAAATATTTGTAATAAATTAATAAATAAAATAGATGGTTATTTATAAAATATATAAAATACATTTAATTTATAAAGTCTATTTCTGAGTTTAAACTATAGTTTTATGTGTTTTCCACCTCAAAGTGGAAGGAAACTGGATTAAAAAATTAGCAATTGTAAAAAACAAAAACAAAAAATCCAAAACAAGACAAAATCAAGTAAAACCCATATTTGTTCTAAAGTTGCCTGAATGAAAAAATTAACAGAACCATGATATTTAGTATTTAAACCATTAAACAACTATAAAAGAAAATGTTTTTACATTAATTTCTCATGACTTCTCAGAGATAAAAAGAAAAAAAATATTGTTGATGTTCATGCAATTTCTTCCTTGAGCTATTCTCTTTTAAATCATACCTAAAAGCTGTACAGGTAATCCCCAGGTTACCAGCGTCTCTTGGAGAATGTTCAAAGTTACGTGAAAAGTGCCTCCTAGCATTTGCAAACAAGTCCCAGAACTACGAATCTTGCAGCACCGCAGCAATTGTTTGCCTTTACGAACAACCGCAGAGGCTCTGCAACATTTGTCCTGCACATTGCCAACCAAAATGGAGCTTCTGAGGGACAGATCCACCCCTCAGAACCTCGTTTGGGACTCCAGAAGCCTCGCCCAGCATGTTGCCAGCCAAAATGGAGCCTCTGGGGACCAGATTCGGCCTTCCAACATTCCGTTCGTTCCTCTGCAACCATCCCATGATCCATTACAGGACGAAATGGAGGCCTGTGGACAGCAAATGGAGCATCGGAGGTTAGCATACAGCCCCCAGAGGCTCAGTTTCGACCTGCAACAGGATGGGGGAGACTTGTGGAGGCCCGAATGGAACTGCAAAGGGGCACATGCAGCTGAGAAGCTGGAGAGGAGACTACTTGCTAGATCTTCACAAGATAAGTGACCCAGCGCTACAGGTTGGGGTGGGGGAAGCAACTGTGGGGAGCATGCGGTATTTAAGTAGGTCAGGGAGACCTTGGGTGGTCTTAGGCAGATGACCTGTTCCATCAGTAAACCACCCCATGGCCTTCCCCATCCTGGAATACCTCATGTGTACTTAACGAACCTCATATTCAATTAGCGAATGTGTGGATGAAAGGAGGGAATGATCTCGTTCAAGGTACAAGATTCATTCCCACGAATCCTTGGATTACGAATGGAATGAGCAGGCTCCATTACATTCATAACTCGAGGACTACCTGTATTTTCTTTGGAGTTCAAAAATTAGCTTGGAAATTAGTGGAAAGCCAACCCAACGGAGAATAAAATAATACTACGCAGAATACAGAACAACAGAGTTGGAAGAGACCTGGGGGTCTTCTAGTCCAATCCCCTGCTTAGTCAGGAAACCCTATACTATTTTAGACAAATAGTTGTCTAATTTCTTCCTTAAAACTTCCAGTATTGGAGCACTCATAACTTCTGGAGGCAAATGATTCCACTAATTAATTGTTCTAACTGCCAGGAAATTTCCCCTTAGTTCTAAATTCCTTCTCTCCTTGGTTAGTTTCCATCAGTTGCTTCTTGTCCTGCCTTCAGTTGCCTTGGGGAATAGATTGATTCCATCTTCTTTGTGGCAGCCCCTTAAATATGGGAACACTGCTATCATATCACCCCTAGGCCTTCTTTTCATTAAACTAGACATACCCAATTCCAGCAACCATTCTTTATATGTTTAAGCCTCTAGTCTTCTAATCATCTTTGTTGCTCTTCTCTGTACTCTTTCCAGAGTCTCAACCTTTTTTATAATATGGTGACTAAGACTGGATGCAGTATTACAGGTGTGGTCTTACCAAGGCATTATGAAGTAGTATTAATACTTCACTATAAATACTGGTGGGAGGGCGTGGTGTGCTGGGCTGCTTGGCTGCGCTGCTTCCCCTTGATTGGTTGATGGAGTTAATGTTGGTATAATGGGCTGTGTGATGGCCTTGTGAGTTTTGTTGTGATGATAT
>JANHFJ010003223.1:140964-154865 GCA_032468195.1 Cerberus rynchops
GGAGGGAGGGAGGGAGAGAGAGAATAGAAGATAATAGATAGATGATAGAAAATAAGATAGATGATAGTTGATAGATGATAGATAAAATTTAATCACAAGAATAAGACTAATACAAACTAAAGCAGACTGAAAAAGAAAAGGAAAAAAGCTAAAGGTGCAAGAAGAAAAATGTTACAGAAAAATAGGAAACAAAAAAAATAAAGTGAGTTCTAATAACATTTAGAAGTACAATTATAAATTGAAATATCTAAAATTACATCATCACTCTTCTTTCTATTCTATCTAATCTTCAAAACTATAAATCATAAATTCATTTATATGCAAGTTCTGCCATCTTCACCAATCATTCATTGTAGATCTTTCCAACTTTGTGTGTATTTATCTTGCTAAAGTTATCATATATATATGTTCCATAACTTTTTCCCAAATATCCATCACTCTCAAGAAGAAAAGTTATTTCAGTTGACTGTTTTATTTATTTATTTATTTGTTTGTTTGTTTGTTTGTATCCTGCCTTTATTTTTACAAATAATTCAAGGCATATCCAACACGCTTTCCTCCTGTTTTCCCCACAAAAAACCTGTGAGATGTTAATTCTCTGAATTAATTGAATCTAATTTTTAAAACTTTTTTCACAGTCAGCCTTTTTGTTGTTCACATTTCCAACACAAATTTAAAATACTTTTATACATTTTAGATATTTTTTTCTGAAATCATACTGTATATCTATGGTACATCATTTTATAAAAACTCTCTTTAAGTTTATAATAGTGTAAATGTCACTCCTTTCAACCACATATTTTCTCATTCTTCCACCTGTATATTGTAACCAATTTTTTTAGTTCTCATAGGCTCCTTAATTCGTTCTTCTGTTTCAAATTTCAATGACCATTTATAAATTTAACAATCACATGTTCATCATTTGTACACAATTCTGTTTCGAAGTCAGTGTTGCAATTTCAGTGCCATATATTCTTTTATTTACTTTAATTCTGATAATTAAATAAAGCCATTATCAGCCATGTCACTCTAGCATCAGTAGAAACCTGGGCTAGAAATTAGGAAAATCTTTTTTTTTTTCTAGTTCTATCATAAGCATGAAGTCAGATGGGTGACTTTGGGTCAATCACTTGCTCTCAGCCCAACTCACCTCAGAGATTTTTTGTGGTGAAAATAGGAGGAGGAAGGAATACTGGTATATTAGGTATATACATCACCTTGAGTTACTTACAGATTAATAAAAGCAGGATAAAAATAATAACTAATTAAAATATTCCCAACACAAATAAATGTCAGTGTAGAAATAGTCAGAGTGATGTATACTTAAGTACACTACCATTCCTACATTAAAAATGTGTTTCTCATTTACATTAATATCAAGTGATAACACACAAATCATGTGCATGTGTTTGTGAACCATGATTCAATAAACAATACTATTTAACAGATTTTATGTGACAACAAAATCATGATTATTTGATCTTTATGGATGTTCTTGAGAACAGAATGCTTTCCAATAAGAAGTATTAAATAAGTGAATGTATTGAACAAACATAGCCCAATATTAGCACCAATTAAAGGACAGATTTAGATTTTACTTCATTAAAAGATAATGTACTCATTATCTTTATATAGTATGTTTGAAATTTAAGATGCTATGAAAAAAATTCAGTGCTTCAGGAATTGGTGGCTAATCTCAAGAAAGATGTAAACTAAGTGAGATCACCCTAATAACAACATTTCAGTATTATATCCTGGAACCTCCAAATAATTTTCCAACCAAACTTTTTCAAATGTTTTGACATTATATTCTTTATGGATTTATCATATGAATCAAGGCTACGCTACAATAATAGCTTTTCTAAATCTTCATATATAGTTCATATTCTGATTTCTGCAGCAAATCAAGGATAGGATATATAGGGTTTTTTAGTTTTTAATCCAGGAAAAATGATGGGCAACGCACAAGTTTTTAATAACTGAGATGGTTTAGTAAAACAAATACAAAAATCTCTACAGTGTTCTTCAGGTTTAGCCGAGGCATAGCTAGCAGTGCATCAATTATGAAAATCCAAGAAAAAAAAATCCAGTCACTCCATCTACAGCTATTGTTCTACAAAAAACAATAGACCATCAATAAATATGGGGTGTATCTTTTCTGTGATGAAGAGAAAAAAAGAAACAATCTGTATGAAAATGTTAGCTGTCTGAATCAAATAATAAATGCACAATAGCGTTTAACAAAGACATTTTACACAAATCACAATTACATAAGAAAATTCATTTTGCAGAATGACATGGTGCATAGATTACATAAATATTTATATAAAATTACTATTATCTATGGCAACCAGAAAGCAGTACATACTAGTTTAATTATACAATCAACAAGAATCTATTATCTCCTTCATACCTACTTGAGAAATTCACAGAACTAAACTGGCCATTTAGTATAAATGGGCATCTTCATTTGCAAAATTGTTTAATATACCATATTCTTTCTTGAAGCATTATGATTATATTTTAAACTACTTAATATTTTTACTTTGAAGATAGGTTTTTGGAAGAGATAATAGTCTACAGTGTGCTATCTTCTGAGATCAGCACCATGCACCGTGAAAATACTGAGACTTTAGTCAAGTGAAAAAAAGAAAGAAAAATTGTCTGGCTCCTTTAGCCAGTAGCCATTTTGGAGGCCATCTGCAAATCAGAGTTTGGAAAAATTAATTCTTAAATCTTGCTGCTTGCTACAGTACCTGATTTTCTCTCCATTCAGAAAATGATGCTATGCTCTCTTTAGATCACAGAGATGCAGAATTACCATATTCTACAGCTGATCAGCACAATGTGCAAAATAACATTGCAGTGAACCACATTCACTTGTCTGCAATACCTATGATGTATAAGCAATATTTGCAGACCTAGCATAACTCCTTCCAAATAGCTACTCTTACATTATTCTTACTGATAGATATATGATTTCATTCTTGTGTCACTCCAAGCAGAACTGTGTGAAGTTCAGCAATATATAGTTGAACAGCAAATGTATTCAGCTTGTTGTTCCTTATCTTGTTGATTATGTTTTCTCCCATTTTGATATTTCAGCCATCATTACTTATAGATCCCATGTTTGACTAGGAGTTGCATTTCTAAAAGAGGTCTATCTAATGAGGGCATGATGCTTCCTATTTTTATTTCTATTCTGTTCCTACTTCCTAAAATAATTGGAGATGTCTATTTAAACAATTGCTACAACTGGCTTCTTAAAGAAAAGAGTGGACTTTTCAAGATGCAGCTTGTTTTGACAAATGAAATTGAAAAATGTTATTGCTTGTCAATTCAGTGATAGATTTTTTTAAAGACATCAGGAAGATCTGTCATTATGTACATTAGAAATAACTCTTTTCCTTTAAAAAAATATGAACAATAACCAAAGGAATTGGATAAATAGCACAAGAGGCTCAAACTTAATGTAACATTCATGTATAAAAATATCCACAAATTTAATACACATATCATGTCAAGTTATGTTTCACTATTCTTTGCTAAATAAGTCATATAACTGAGTTTGCACATGCTAAACCATAAGCCATGGCCTATTTATCATAATGGCTTAGCAATCTTGTGGCCGAATCTATCTATGATTACTGTTTGTTGAATCCAGCCATAGTTTTCTCCTGTGCAAACTCAGAAAAACTCAAAATATATGAAATTTGTAGAAATTCAGTTTTTTAAAAAGTTTTTGTTTTTTGCTTTGTCACATATACAAATTATTCCACAGCCACTAAGCAACCCAAGAAGGGACTGAGTTTTTGATGTTTCTGTGCTGACTGTATAATGGATATGTATACAGTATAATTATAGCTCACAAGCCAGAAATGGTTTGGAAATGTCAACTTTAATCATAAAGTATAATGAATATGGATCATAGTCCTTTCCATTAAAAAAAACTACCCAACAACTGTTGAAATTCAATAGACAACAATATCCAAAACATGCTTTTGGCTTGTCCCCAAGTTTGAGAAACTTAAGGAGCTTGGTAAGGCTGCTGTCCATTACAGATGTCCTGATTTGTCTCAACAAAAGCTTAAGAATTGCCAGCAGAAAATAATAATTCAGGTTTCTTTGGTGTCTTCTTTAAAGAAATAGTTTATTTCTTTATAAACTATTATAAACTAGAAATAGTTTATAAGCAAGTATTGCAATAGGAACTCTAATTCTTTCATAATCTGGAGTTTAGAATAGTTTCATATCTGCAGAAGGTTGTGAAGTCCCGGTATCTTGTATGCTTGATTCACAATGTGAATCTTCACTTCCATTTATTTCTCCATCCCTCTTTTCTTTATAAGTCTTTTCCAGGTCGGAAGCATTACAGTTCTCTGGTTTTCTTTTTGTATCTTCTGCAGTATCAGTATCTACATTCTTCTCTTTCTCATTGTTTACAGTCTTACTTGGTCTCTCCTCTGAAAGATTCTGCCGTGTCTTGTCTTCCTGGCTATCTTTGAATTTTGTTACTTTTTCTGTATTCACTTCTTTCTCTTTGTTTTCTGATCCACTAGATTGTAGATCTGATGGGGATTTTTCATCAGAATCTACTTGAGTTTGTTTCTTCTGATGGTCTATGCCACCCATGGGAGCAGGTGAGGATTTCATGCATTTATTCTTATTAAATACACTTATTTCTTCCTTCTCCTCAGTTTTGGAACCATTTTCCTGAGGTAAAACTGTCCCTCCTAAATCTAGGTCATCTCCATATTCTGACTGTGATTTTCGAAACCTTCTAGATGGAGGTCTGCGTTTTATTGATCCTCGTGTCCTTACCTGAAAATGGATAAAGCTGTGATTGAAATAAAAACATGACCTAGACCAGACATCATTAAAAACAGCCAATTCTATTAGTTATTCTTCATAAGATTAATTTTTGGCATTACCATTTCTTTCACATCGAAGAACCTATGATTGTTCCTTAGCAAAAATTGAAGTAATATTCTATTATTTTTTTCAGTGCCAAGTAGCATGTTACCATTACTTTGGCCAATGTGGTTTTTGTGGATAAGAAATATGATCCTCTGGTCTCTTTCAATGTAAAGATCACCATCTTTATGATTATGATAACTGTGGGTTTTTAAAATCTGCCAGATTTTTAAATTAAATCTATTTTTAAAACACAAACATTGGGCAGAAGCTCCAGAATTTTCTTTATTCATTCATCAAAACAATAATTTTGACTGGAAGAGTGGAAACAGTAAATGAACTGGGATATGGTATCGCTGATAAAAGGAGAAAAGGACATGACTCAAAGGCCAATACTTTCCTATACGGGCTGATATTTCTTATTTTGTTCCATCCATGCAGTTGATATTGTCATGAATCTAGAGATTTGGTTACTTTGGCCAAGCTGGAGTTTAAATAGATAGATCATCTGTAGGATCACTCTTCAAAGTAAGCATGCATAAAAGAGCAGATAGATTAAAATCCAATATCAGTTTCATGTAGTCAAAAGACAGACCACAGAAGAGTCATTTAGAGATGCTTAAGAATAAAGGAATCTATGTAGGACTATCAGGTATGGAAGGCTAGTGAGTGTAGGGAGTCACCAAAGACAAAATTAGATCATCTGAAAAGAGCTCCAAGGAAAGCTGGGAAACAAAGTGAACAAAGAGAAGAAAGAAAAATCTGTCAGTGTTGCAAATACCAATATATATTAATGGTACTGGTAGCAAGTTACAGGGAGTGGGTACCATTAAAAAAATTTCAGTCTCACAATCATATGTACATTAAGCTAAATGGGAATTCCACATATTCAGAATATGGGGAATGTTGTTGTCATTTGTGGCTGTCATTTGCCTAACAAGAAAAAAAATGATATTCTAACATTCTCTCCTCTTAAAAAGGTTCTCAGGACTGAATTCAGGAAGCTACTTTATAGTAGGAACATCACATGTACTTCAAGAGTATTTTTAAGGAATCAAAACTATGGAATATATTTATTACAGTACTGTTATAAAATTCAACAAATAAAACTAATATTCCAGTCAAATGACCTTGAAATTTTTCTTTAAAAATAAGGACTCATTTATTTCAATTAGTTAACTGTTATTTGATGAAAATTCTTTGTGATCTGTTTGAAAACTGCTACAGCTATTGATTGACTCATTTTATTTCATACTCATGTTTTGATGATACTACTGTACATGTTGAAAGACCTCCTTCCCCCCTGACTACTTCTTTTCCTTTTCATCTTTAAATTGTCAATATTATGGTGACCAGCCTATATCTTACCTTATTATAAAACTGAAGATGAATACCTTCTGGTGGTTGATCAAAACTAACTGGAGATTCATCAGGAATACTTGAATGAGTCTTTGGGCTGACAGGGGTGACTGGAGGACTGTTAAAGGGAGACACCATTGCCTTTAGTCCAGGGCTTTTAGGAGAAGCTCCTGGCAGCATAGAAGTTGGAGCAAGTGCCAAATTTGCCTGTAAAGAAAATGAGTGAATCATAAATAAGTACTTTCCCTTTCTTCCCAATATTTGAAATTTTGCCTAATATTATTTACTTTATCTATTGCTAAAGTCAATTAGTTTATGGAGTACATTTAATATTAGCGAAACAGATAGATTCCTAAAATGCTTAATAAGGGTATCTGCTAAGGAATGACATACTGTACTGTATATCTTTTTTTCCGGAATAATTGAGCACCTTTGCCAGTATACATTAAGAAGTAAACAACATTCAGGGATGAACATGGAACTTCAAAACTCCTATAAACTTTATTTTGTGGAGAGGGATTAATCATGTTCACGTCCTGAATAAAAGAAGCAAATAAAAAAAGAACTAAAAATGTTTCAGCAATGGCTCTGTAGAAAATATAAAACAATATCCAGCTCTGTGGGAGAAAAAAATAGGAAAGGGGGAAATGAGAGAAAAAAGTTATAGTCTATGTAGTTGAGATATTATTATTGATCTATTTATCTCTGAACTGCCAAGGAATTGTTGGAGACCCTCTATAGTTCCCTATTAAAGGATAGGAAATAATTGGAGGTGGAGATGGGCTCAAGGGTAACATCAGATGTTCAATTATGGAAGAACAACCAACCCTCTCTCCTAATAAATAAAATGACATACACAAAAACCAAAGAAAACATAAATATTCTTAGCAGATGTTTTATTAACAGCCAAGAATACTGGATATAAGACTATTCTAAATATTCTAAAGAGAAGCTTCTGAAAGCACATTTACATAGCACCTAAATTGTCCCATATCCAAACAACAAAGAACAGCTTTCAAAGCAGTTGTGTGAGCCTTAGAAAAAAGGAAGCTGTTTCACAATGTCCTCTTTTGAACGCAGGCCTAAGTAGAACTTAGGTGGCAGCAGCTGAAGGATAAGAGATATAATTGATCGAAGAGGTCTGGAAAGGAAACAGCCCCTTCTCACCAATAGTTCACGTGACACAGCAATCTGATGTAACATTGTGATGGATTCCTTGTGTATAGATATTGACCAAATATAGTTGTAAGGCAAAAACTATAATATCAACACAAGAGGACAGTAACCCTCCAAATTAATAACAACTTATGATGGGAAAATCCCTAGCATTCTTGGAACAGAGATGGGAAGCACTTGTACATGGTCAATGTTACCAAGAAGCTTCTTGGAATATAGGAGAAGATCAGATAAAGAGGCCAGGGAAATGGAGAAACATGACACAAGCACCTAAACCTATCAAAGAGTTCTTTAGAGTTTCAGAATAAATTTCAATTCCATAATATTTGTCCCTGTTTATATTATTGGAGAAACAGCAACAGCCAAACCTCAGGGACTGAAAAAGAGGACAATATTGTCTGCCCAAAGGGAAGAATTCCTGTGTCTGTCCTGAAGAACAGGATGTAGTGGGAGTGGTGAATGGAGACTCCTTGCTGAGAAGGCACAATCTGTAGGCTGAATAGTGCACTCAGAAAAACTTGCTGCCTCTTCCTAGGCACACATTTAGGATGTGATGAAAAACTTTCAAAGTCTGAACACCTGTTGACACATTCTTTCTGTTGATTTACATGGGAACAAATTACACAGTGAAACAGGCAATGGAGGGACAGCAAAGGATTATGAAGAGTTGGACAGGAAAGTGAAAGAGATGGTATTTTTTCACTCCTTCCTGTTGAAGGATATGACTTGGGAAGACGGAAGAATACTAGAATGAACAACTAACAACACAGATGGTCCAATAGGAACTATTTAGATTATGAGATAATGGGTTGTATTTCCAAAATAAACTGTTTCTGCAAAAGGTAGGCTGCATCTCACAAGAACTGAGAAAATTGTTTTTAGAAAGGGCCATGCAAAACAGATTCAGAAGGCTTTAAACATAGTCCCTTGGAGGAAGGAGGAAGGAGAAGCAAAGTCTAAAAGCCAGGCAAGACAATGCAGATTAAAAAACACTGAGGCTTCAAGTATGAAGACATGTTAGAAAACCAACTCAGCCAAGAATATACAGTACAGTTCCCAAAAGTCATTAGTTGTCTTCCTGATTTTATTTGTCTTTCATGTGTTTCTTAAAGGAGAAACAGGAGACTTGACTCTTCTGCTTCTAATAAATAAATAAATAACTGCTGGCTAAAGAGATAAAAGCAGTATGAACATACCATACTACCTTTGGTTTAAGATACTACAAAAGAGAAATTGGGGAAGAATTGTACATGCATATCAGATTTTAGAATATCCAGTTTTAATAAACTTTTCCAAGTGCTTAATAGAATCCAACAGACAAAAATTCTCAAGTCAAAGAGAATACAGGAGAGTTGATTGAGTGATTATGTTACATCAATTTATTGTTGAGCCTTAGAAACTACATTTTCTCATGATGATTTTTTAGGCCTAGTCTTTTAGGTTTTACAGAAGAGTTAGAAATTTCTAAAAAATAAGATACTGAATATACTGAGTAACCATCATTCTAAAGTGAGAAAAATGAGAAAAAAAATAGGGGACAGTTTAGGAAATAATTGTGAATGCATAGTGAATTTTGATGGAGCTGAGAGTTAAAAGGGATATGTTTACAAAATAGCAATTGACATATGATAGCTAAACAGGCATACCAGTAAGCAGTTACTATCTGTGTAAAGAAAGCCAGAAAGGAACTTAGGTTTGCAAGGAATGCTAAAAGATTAGTTTGCCAAAAAAAAGGAAGAAGAGGAAAGAGAAGGGCTTGGGGAAATAGAATAGTAGTAAACTTTAGAAAGAGGTAGAACTTGACATATATCTGGCTTTAGTTCAATTTTCTGTGCAAAGGAGAACTATGTTTAAATGGATCTAAGTGGGACAACTGACACACAAAACGGCTTGTAGTAAGTTAAAAAAAATCCACCTAACTATAATTAATGAGTTTAACTCTTCAGGACCTATACCAATTACATCTAGGAGTCTTGAAGAATCTTGTAGGTATTATTTTGGAGCTTCATATGTAAATTCTTGACATGGAGGACAAATAGTTTTCCATAGTGTCAGAGGACTTGAGAAAGATGAATGTATTTTATATCTTTTCATGAGAGTCAAAAAGACCTAGGAAAACCTCTAAAACACATTATGAAACAGTTGGCTTGTGAGCATTTAGAGAAAAATGCCAACATATGTTTATCAAGAAGTCATGCAAAACCATGATTTTTCAAAATAGAAGGACCAGTTGTTAGTTTTTCACAGGTTAACTCTGAGTTTATCAAGGTATTTAATAAATCTCTCATGAGTTTCTAGGAGAGAAGGTAATAAAAAGTGGAATTGACTAGACTATCATTAGGTGATAGAACTAATTGAATGATCACAGTCAACAAGAATATCAGTATCTTAATGCCAAGCTGGAAAAAATATCAAAGGTTCTGTTCTGGGCTCTGTGGTATTTAGCATATTTATAAATAATTTAAATGATATTTTAGAGAATATGATTATTAAATTTGCAAATATCACACATGGCGGGATAAACAGGGGACAGTATCATCATTCAAGTAGAACCCGATAAGCAACAGCAATGGCAAAATCCAGCAAGATTAATTTCAATGAAATAAATACAAAGTCTTTTTTCACCATAAAAATTCAGAGATGTGAAATATAGTATGGGGAGACCATATTGGCAATGGCACATGTAAAAAGGCATCTTAGTATTTGGGGGGAGCACATGGTAAACATGAGCCAAGAATGCAATACAATTCCCTAAAAAGCAAAAGCAATCTTAGGTAGTATAAACAGATGTATAGTGTCATGTTCAAGAGAAATTAGAAGACAAGGGAGAAGAGAGTTCAGAATTTTTCAGAAGAAAGGACAATAAACAATGGGCTGAAATGACAGGGGAAATAAACTCCAATTGGACATCAGGAAGCATATCCTATTGTTAACTGCTATTCAACAATGAAATCAGCATGTGTTGAGAAGTAGAGGAATCCATTGCTGAGTGTGTTTAAAGAGAAGTTGGATGACCATTTGTCAGAGATGCTATAATGGTGGATTCTGCAGTGGGCAGAAGGTTAGTCTCCAAGGTCTCTTCAAAACTTTCTATGAGTTTATGAAGATAGACCATCTAGGAATGAGGATTCTCAGTGAGTATTGAACACTGGTGTTTGGATGGGAAAATTGGAAATGGAAAAAAAAAAGAAATCAAATCTGGTACTGTAGAAGGTACCATGTCTACTGTAAATATTGCTTGGAAAAGAAATGTTTTATTATTTATTGCACATGGTAATGCTTTGTTGATGCTTCCAATGAACTTGACCTCATTTGCAATGCAAATCAAAATGAATTTTTGGATCCCATTAAGTTGGAAATATCTTTCAATATCTTATTAATTTTTTCATATACAGTATGATTTCTAGGATGGCCTAGAAGCAGGCAGTCTTTCAGAAATCACTGCTGTTATATTATCACAAGAGGGAGCTCTTGTGCTTAAGATTTCTATTTCACCAACTAATGTATCTAATGGTGACAAAGTCAACAAATAATTTGGGGAAGAGCAGAGGTAGAGAATAGCTGCCTTTCCAAAACAGTTGAATATAGACACTATTCTTGTATGTTGGCTCAAGCCTTATAGATTTTCTAGCAGTTCAGCCAAGAAAATATATCAACAGTGGCTTGGCATCAAAGAAAGGGTGAAGATGGCCATAATATCAACAGATTTAATTCTTTATATTCTTAAAGAATATAAAGATATTCAAGATTGTCTTAAATTCTCTATTTCCAGTATTGTGAGACAGTCCTAATATAAATTGTGACAGCATAACATAGTGTTGGAAGGGACTTTGGAGGTCCAACCCCCTGCTCACGCAGAAGACCTATCCTAATTCTGATAAATGGTTTCCCAGTCACTTCTTAAGTTGTTTCTAATTCCAACCAATCAAATTATTGGATGGAAACTTGATTAGCTTCTCTCAGCACACAGCTGAACAAATGCAGAGAGGATATACAATCTTTCCTCACTTTTCCACTAACTTCAAGCTAGTCTGTCTTACCATGTTGGAGATGGACATTTGTACTGTATAGAATTTTAGTATACTCCTTCCATCTTCACTGGCATCCTTTAAAAATCAATTTGAAGTTGAGCTACATTTTTCCTTCTTACTTTTCCAGCTGATTATTTCATGTTGAATGTAACCATAAAACTCACCTATTCTCTTTTCTGTCTCAATGGTTGGAGTTAAATTTGAACAACCATCTTATTAAAAAACTGTACAGGAAGTCTAATTGATATTATTCTGGATCTGACTATATTGTATCCAAACACTGTCTTTCTGTGGGTTTTTTTTTTGTCCCGAGTAGTAGTCAGCATTATGATATTCTGAAATTTCACTCCATTCAATTTGCTGATGCCTAAGATATCAATGTGTAGTCAATGTATTTCATTTTCAGTATGTTGAGCTTTCCTCTGTTCGTGCTTCTTACATTTCATATTGTTACTAAAGTTCTATCTTTATTTCTTTGGGTTTTTTTCCTGCATGACATCAACAAATAGAAGTTCCAAATGTTTTAATTATTAATGTTTTAAAAATATTAGGAGAGGAACAGTGATGCAATCAGATCTTACCTGCATTTTTTCAATGAGAGGAGAACTTTTGGGCTTTATTCTTATAGGACGAGAAGTATTTGAGGATGGTTTCTGTAAAAAGAGAAATAAGAAACAGAGTTGGTTGAAAGAGCTACCTTTTGTTACTTTACAAAGATCTTTGGTGTTTAATTGATTCATTTGTATTACTAACTTTGTATTATAAACTTTGTATTATTAACTTTACTTTATTATTAAGTATAAAATGTCTCTAGGAAAATATTTTTATTAATACAAGTATCCTTGAGGAACCCTCCTTGGGAAGGACTATATTCCACAAAAGAAAGATATACATATGTTATATATAAATATTATAATAATAAATGATACAATAGATGTTATTTGCATTGTAGGGTTTTATCAGGACCAGTACTGTCATATTCTTGCTAGACATCTGACCTCACAATGCAGATAAATCGAAGGGATTCATAAATTAGAAAAGTAACTAACCTAAAAGGATGGAAATTCCTATTGCCACCATTGCTAGGTTACCCTTCTCCAATTTTTACTGACTTTTTTTTAAATCTGGGATGAAATGAGGTCTTGGAAGAGGTTGATGGTGAAGTCCCTTTTGGATGGGGGGATTTCTTTTTATATCTCTCTTTAGGACTCTTATGCATTATTGTTCTTTTACTGCATTATCCTTACTTTTTAATTACAAATCTTTAAGTTAGTAGTTGAAATTGATAAAATAAATAAATGGTAATACAGATCTTATTCCCTGACTATAACTTCTAATACAACATCTGAATGTTACTAGTGCTGTCACTATGGAAAGGTGAGATGCTATTCAGATGACAGGGTCACTGAATAGAAATATACTACTTAAATTATAACACCGTTCTGCAATTATAGCATCCTTCAGATGTCTAGATTGCAACTCCTATTTTTCTCAGTATTGGCCAGGGAGACATGTAGATTCTGGAAATTTACATCCATACATTTGGAGAGTACCTAGATTGGTTCTGAGCCATTACTAACACTGCTATGGCAGATTTATATACTGTATTTTTCAGCATATAAGACACACTTCCCCCCCCAAAAAAGTGGGTGAAAATGTCTGTGCGTCTTACACAGCAAATGTTGCCAAAGTCCTGCCCATCCACTGACCATTTTTTTGGCCTCTGCATGTTGCATTTTTGAGCCTTTTTCAGCCTTTTTTTGGCCCATTTTTAGGGATTTTTTTTGGAAAAAACAGGCCACAAAAAGCCTAAAAAACAACCAAAAAAGCCCCAAAACAGGCCCCTAAAGCCTCAAAAACAGGCCCCAAATATCTCAAAAACAGGCCACCAAACCCTCAAATATGGGCCCCAAAAGCCTCAAAAATGGTCTAAAAAAGGCCTGAAAATGGGTGTGCAGAGGCCAAAAACTTTTTTTTGTTTTCCTTTTCTAAATCTAGGTGCGTCTTATACTCCAGTGTGTCTTATATGCTGAAAAAATGGTACTTTTCATTTAATATAAGTAATGGAGTTATTGAAGTAATATAATAGTAACTAGATTAATCTCCTAGCAGAATTAATGGAAAGTAGACAAGGAGTCACCAAGAGTATAGATATTATTAAAAAATAAATATGATATGATTTGAGATTATTTGAAATGAAGAAATGTTGTAAGGAATATTTTGCAGGTTTGTATACCAAAATGAAATTAAAGTGGGTAGGATAATTGTGCTGTCTAATAAAAAATGAATGGAAAGCAAGTAATAGATGCACTAAGATTACTGAAAATGATAAGATGTAAATGATGCAAGTGGAGAAATGATAAAATATTTAAGGTTACTATGGCTATGTGACTTTCTAATATATGTGTATAAGACTGTAAT
>JANHFJ010003225.1:245835-256542 GCA_032468195.1 Cerberus rynchops
CAATGGAACCCCGAGGAGGCCAACCCTGTGGGAACGCACTGGTTGGCTGGAGGCTGATGGTGGCAACAGGCAGTCCCGTAAGTACCCGGGTCCCAAGCCATGGACCGCTTTAAAGGCTATTTATCACTATATCACTATTTAAATTTTCTACAGATGCTATAGTTCCCGGCAATAAAAGAAAAGGTTTGCTTGGGAGCCTTTGATTGAAGCCAAACCTCTTCAAACAAAACTAGGCTTGTTTGACAAACCTATAAATATATGGATATATATTTACAACTTTGGGGAAGGGTATGTTCCCTGTTATGAATCATCCTAGATGAATAAATATCCATTTAATGCAAATGTGAAGACTTAATTATTTCAGAAAGTATTGTTTTGACTGTAGCAAGGTTGTTTATTGCATGCATGCATGCATACATACATACATACATACATACATACTGTATATACATACATACATACATACATACATACATACATACATACATACAATAATGTAGTTCATAAATATGATTTTTTTAAAAAATCTGGACTGACATCTAGAATAATATCTCTGTTGTTTCTGCATTTTGGTTATCTGCCTTTAGTTTTGTAGATAATCATCACATTTGAGTATATTTGTTTTATAAAAAATCTTTACATTGCAAGGCAGTGACACGGCCACCACACTATTCCATCTCTTTGAAAAGTCACTTCAATACACAAATACTTATGTCAATGTTTACCAGAGAAGATGACAATAAAACAGATAAACCAAATAAGTCAGACAATGTGATTGGCTTACAAGTCATATGGCACTGCAGCAGGAAATTCAATTTATAGGTATGATGATTCACAAAGGAATTTTTTTATCTTACTCTTTTCCTACCCATAATGGAAATATTCAAGGCATCTGTCATAACAAAACATGAAGCAAAAATAAACATCAACAGACATGTATTACCATATAAAAGGGTAAAAGGGTAAAATAAATAAAAATAATATTTTGTAAAAGCTAGTCCAAAAGCTGACAGTTTTAAAAATAATAAATCTATCTATATTGTCACTAAGAGTCAACACCAACTTGATGGCACATGATCAATCAATTTAAAAATAATAATTTACAGAACAGGAGGAAAATATATACCTATTACTTTCCCAAGGCAGAAGAAGGAATCATAGAAGAAGAAAGAGCATAAGCACTGAAGGTTTATGAACTGTGGCTTCTTTAACTTAAGGAATAACTACTTATGGCTCACAAAAGGAGATTAATTAGCTCAAACTGCCATTCAAACACACAAATAGTGATTCATTATTGGTTCATTCTCATATGCAACAAAGAACAATGAACTCAGATAAGAAATTCAAAAGATTTATAACTATCTTGAACATCTAAGCCCACCAAAAGCATGAAAAAGCAACACATGGCTTAATGAAGATGCTCTCTATGTATTGAATAAACTAATGCTAAGTAACTTGTGGGGTGAAGGAAGAAATAAAGAAGAATATTGAAGGGAAATTTAGCTCAATATAAAAACAGCTGATTACAGGTAATCTAGAAGCAGATGTCAAGCACAAGAAACCAGGAGCTAGGAAAGAATCCAAAAGTTCTAAGAGTTTATTTCATGCTATCTATATGCAAGATTCTGTTTGCCAATGGTCAAGGTAAGTTAGCACTCAGGAAGAATCAACTAAATTTAAAGAGGAGGCTGGACTTAGATCTCCTGTGGGAGCATAGTTAGTCCAAACTGATGATGCATTTGATCCCGCCCTCGAGCTCAACCTGGTTATCTCTTACCTCAGGGTTTATAGAAGAAGAACAGAAGATAGAACATAGAATAATAGAGTTGGAAGGGATCTTGGAGGTCATCTAATCCAGAGTCCCCAACCTTGGCTGCCCAGCTGTGGGGAAGGAGAAGGGAACTGAGCTGCATGAGCATGTGTGCACTCTAACCTTGCACAAATGGCAGGCTGGCACACATACGCACAGCTCGATTTGCATGAGCAGCAAACACATGCAAGTGCCCGCCAGGCTGTCTCTCACAAAAATTGAGCCATACATGTGTGCTCCGCCCTGCCACTTGTGCAGTCCAATTCCAAATAGGCCATGGCCACATGGTGAGTAACAGCCCGGGGATTGGGGACCCTTGATCTAATCCAAACCTCTTGCTCAAGCAGGAGAATCCATACTATTTCAGACAAATGGCTGAATTCCAGTCTCTTCATGAAAGACTCCAGTGATGGAACATTCACAACTTCTGAAGGCAAGCCATTCCACTGGTTGATCATTCTCACTATTAAGAAATTTCTCCTTAGTTCTAGGTTGCTTTTCTTTCATTTAGTTTCCATCCATTAGTTCGTGTCTTTCCTTCTGGTGCTTTGGAAAATAGTTTGTCCCCCTCATCTTTGTGACAGCCCTTCAAAGACCGGAACAGGCACAGCCTGGGGGTGGAATCAAGAGGGAACTCAGCCTAAAATCATTACATTCTCTCAAGTTATCCAAGTCCAGCCCCTCTTGGATTCTGTTAACTCTTATCTAAGGCCAATTTAGTGCTGACCATTAGTTGACCAAATTCTTGTGTATAGGCTTGAGCAATGAATCTTTTGGAACTTCGTGCCTGATAGAATGATGATTAATCGAAGGATTTATTTCAGATGATTTGATGGGAAATAATTTGGCTTAATTTTCATGAAATGTAAATCATTTCTCATTTTAAATCTATACATCTGTAAATCTGCATCCATGGCAGAACATGAAGAGTGGCCAACATTTGATAGCTTTCTGTTTTACTCTCAGTTTGCTATGTACATCGATAGTTCTGATATTAAAGCATACTGTGAGGTTGTAATATATTCTCCCAAAACTAAGAATCATCAGTTTAACATTGCTCTAGGAGTTCAAAATATTAATATTGTAATAGCACTAATCATAAAATTATTTGTGATTAAAGCAGAATTAAGTACCATCTAAGTATAATTATGTGAATGGGCAGTTCATTTGCTGCAGGGACAAATAATAAAAATCAAACAAAAAAGGTGGAAATAGGTCAGAAAAATGTTTGCTATGGTACATACCTGCACTCTTGTAATCTTGTTTTTGATAAATTTGCATTTGATTCACACTTCCTATTCATTTGAACAGAAAGTAAAAATCTTTCTATAAATGCTCTGGATCTTTTTAGAATTCTGCTACCTGTGTGTTGACAAGAAACAAACGCAATTGGAAAAGAGCTTAGCGACAAATTAAAAGGATATTGAAATGCTGCAGATTTCACGATCAGTTCCCTTCATTATCCTTGTAGATGTGAAGCAATTTTACACACGAAAAATAACTTTTCTATCTCAAAAAATAATCATGCTTTTCATATAGGTTTTTTTTTACTATTGAAAAGATTTGAATCAAATAATCATATAAAGTTCAGGAAAAGCATGTTATGACGTTTAAGCTAATCCAGAGAGGATAACAGAAAAGGTTTCCCTGTAAATCCATTTAAAAAGCTTAAAGATTTTTTAGGGCCCAACTTTTACAACTTTCCACTTTTCTAACAGAAAAATATGTGTAACAAAAAAATAGAATGTACATGGATAGAAAAGGGGGAAAAACTGAGTTCAGCAATTGACAGGCCAGTCCTGAAATCATGGCTCTTTGTTATCAGACCCCACTTACAGCTTCTTTGCCTGTGCAATCAAATCATGGGACCAGAACACGAAAGGCTAGCATCCGATAGTTCTCTAGGACTGGTGATGGATCAGATAGATGCCAGAGAGGAATAGGCAATTTTCAGTTAAATGGCAACTTCATAAGATTATTGTGAAAGTTCAGGAGGTGACAGAAGACATCTGAGCAAGCAGCTGCTAAGATCTGAAGATGAAAACCGGTACAGTAGCACAGGGATTCTCACTCTGAGTCAGGATCTCCCAGAGGATCACAAACAACTTGTCAGGTTACAGTTCTTTTAAAAACCAGGCTTCCACAGAGACCAAAGCAACTTTTACAATAGCTCTGCTTTGCCTTGCACAAGCAAGATTCAGAGGACAGAATATAAGGTTCTGTCCAAGCCAGGAAAAATCTCAAGGATGCATAGCAAACCTGGCTTGGAGTTAAGACAAATACAGAGTCAAATTATTATGGAAATTGTTCCAACCCCTAATTGTTTTCAGGTAAAGGCTTTCAAACTGGAAATTTCAGCCACTGCTGGTCAGTTATGATCACTGTAGGTAGACTGCTCAGGAGTAAGAACATGTTCTTAAGTAGATTATCACTGTCCAAGGTGTCTCCCCATAAAAAAATAATGTTTTGCCAATGTTTTGCCTTTTGATAGGGTTGTGGATCTGTGTGGAGTTTCATGAGCAAGGGGCAAAGTGTTTTCCTGCACTTCTAGTCCTAGACTTGATTCTTTAGAGATCAGGTAGTCCATTCAACACTTCTCTGAGAAGTTTCACATCGTGAGGGCATAATGTACAACCATCAGCCTTTTTTAATATTCAGTGGATTACTATGGGCTCTTCTGGAAATCTTCAAAAGAAAATACAATAGAGGTGGGAGCTTTGCAGATAACAGGAGCCCTACATAATCATTGTTTGCTTTTTGAATTAAAACTAAACTCATATGTGATTGGCACCAAGGCAGATGTCAAAGCAAACGACCATGGATACACTGAAGCCATAGAGAAGCCTAGTGTCAAACTCCAAAAGAGTCTGTTGGGATTTTTTCACTTTCATTCTTCTCTTTTGTTTCCTTTTGGGTCTGCCACACTAGATGTGGGAGGGGGAAGGGAGTATAGATGGTTGCTTGGGTGATACCAAAATAACATTCTTTCCCATGAGAACCAAGGACGTTTAGCCAGTTTTTGAGGCTGTGACTGAGGATGGCCATCATCTCAACCATGGCCAGATTGGAGCAGGTCATGGCATGTGACAATTTGAGGGAAGGAACTTTGGTTTTACTTTGGGTGGGGAAAATGTGGGAATTCAGATTCGGGTTTTCCCCAGACATGCCAATACAATGTCTTCAATAAAATTAAGTTTTGAGGAACACTACTACCTTGCAGTTTTAATTATGGCAGAGATGTTACTTGGAACTTTGACACCTAGAGTTGGAAAAGACCAATTAGCCCATCAAATCTAATCCACTGCACATTGTAAGAGTTAAAACCTTCCTGATAGCTATCTAATCTTCTCTTGAACATTTCCAGTGAACAGGAGTGCCCTCCCCCTCCCCCTTTCTCTGGGTCATTGGCTTTGCTACAAAGATGTTAGATCAGATGCCTGGCTCTGATCTACAGCAATTCCATTTTGCTATGAAAGGAGAAGCATTTAAAGATAGAGGTTTGCCATATCCAGAACCTACCAGGCTTACATCAGCTGGATGAAAATAAGAAAGGAATGATTCTTCCTTTTATGAGTTTTTCCTCCCTCCCACTTCTTTCCAATTATATTATTAATAATTGGATTGCAGTTATTAAAAATTAATTCACCAATGATTGGTTTAGATCTGCTAGCAATTTAAGATCATATGAGAAAATGGAAATTGTTCCATCTGCCAATCCAAAGCTTATTTCCTGTAAATGTTCTCTGACACATCCATGGAATGTCACCAGCCTTTACCTTCTTCATCCTTCTCCTTGTTTTACTTGCACCTCTGTTAAGCTCTATCATTGAGAAGTGAACATCAGAACTTTCTGTAGTTACTTTCTATCATCACCACTGTCTGAAAACAAGCTTCTCTTACTGCTTGCAGAGAGGGTAATCCAAAGCACACTATGACTCCTTTCTGAGGATCACAGGCATCTTGTGAGATGCCAACTGCCACATTTCTTGCTTTGTTATGAAATTATTTCTTGCCCTATATTGAAATAGCATATATTTTATTTTATTTTGGTTACTGCATCATGCAGAACATTTGAAGGACCCATATTTAATTGATCCAAGTTGATTTTTTTTTGTGTGTAGTATATTTGCATAGCTATTGAAACCACTGGAGTAAATTACATCCCATTTGTACTCCATTTTCATACCTATATCTGATTTACCAAGACAGCTTTTGTCTTGTAAGAAATCCTTAAATCTCATAACATTGCCATTATTTCAAATAAAACAATTCCCATCTAATTGAATTTTATCATCAGTAATAAATGATAAAAATATCTGGGTTTTCTGCTCTGAAATGTATAGAATTGCACAGATAGAATATGGAGCAAAAAGAGAAAGGGGAAATGAGATTTTTAAAGTCATTTCTTACTGCAAATAATACGTAAGATTACAATAGAAGAGAATATATGTAGGTCAGAATCAAACCATGGATTTCATAATGCTGTCTTAGGGTTAGAGCTAGATCTGATTTATTTTAAAAAAGATGAATTTATATTTCATTCAGTGTCATAGCATTCTTCATATCATAGTTCCAGAATTAGTGAAGCAACCAGCTGCAGAACTACACCATACATCTGACTTAACCAAATATACTAAGACATAATTATCCAGACTCTTGTATATATAATTTTATTAAGGATTTCAATTATAATAGTAAAATCTAATACAAACTAAACTGAAAGAATGAAAATAAAGAATAGTAAAAACTGTGTGTAAGAAAGAAGAAAAAGAATTTGATAAAAAAGAAAAGAAATATATAAAGAAGTGATTCCCAACCTTCATTATAACAAGTATAGACAAATTTAGTAACTCTTCACCCCCAATATGGTGAACATTCACTCTTCATTCACTATCCCATCTCTTATATATAAACAAATCCATAAAACATCAATTTTCAATCCTTTGATATCTGCAAAAAGTATGTAAAATGTTGCTAGACCTTTTTTTTTTAAAAAACCCTCTTATTTTAACCTTGATCAAATAAAGCAATTTTATGTTTCTTCCTTATACTTCTAACAGTCTCTTTTGTTCACTCAAATATTATTACAGGATTTGATTTATCTTCAATTCTTCTTCATCCAGCTCAAAAAATTTGTTCAAGCATTTGGCAAGCCTCTTTTGTAGATCCAATAAGAAAAAAAAATCCAAGTCATTTTCTTGATTTGTCATTTATATTTCCTCCTTAATTTTTAAATTTTCAGCCAATTTCTTTTGTATATGAGATAACTTTTTCCAAATCATTGTCTTGGCCTGAATCTAAGGTTCCACTTTTAGGAAAGAAAATACTGACAAAAAACAGATAAAATTTGCTCCATATCTATCATTCCCTCATTGGACATGATCTATCCATAGATTTAGTTACAATTACTGACAATGGTATTATTGTAGCTACTAATTTTTAACTCCATTCATCAAAGATCCAATTTAATATCTCCAATGTTATCATGTTTTGTGTTATTTTGTAAATTGCAGTTAACTATTACCATAGGCAGACTTGTATGAAATGTTCAGATTCATGGAATTCATCAACCCTTGTTTCACTATTTTTAGTTTGACAGAGAAATATATCAACAAATTAGAGGAACACCCTCTCTGAGGATTCATAGCAGATGAAGAGTCATCTAGAACATACAATGTAAGGACTTTAACAGCCACTATTTAGTACAGATAAGTAGACAACTAACAGAATACATCCATAAACACCAAGTAGCAGTCACAAAACACAATGAAAACTCCTTAATCTCATGACAGACTCCACCTCAGCTTTAATTTGGATACTATTAGCATTTTAGACCAAGCCAAATTCAAATATTCTATTGAATTCCCTAGAAGCTTGGTATTCAGACAAATCAGTCATCAATAGACACATAGAGCTAAACTACATTTACATGCTATTCAAAAGAGACAATAAAATCATAAGAAGGAAACAAAAAGATTAGAATACTTCTCCACACACTCATATAAGCAGGATTCAACACCAGATAATCAGGCAGAAAACCGTATTTTGTCAAGGAACCATCAAGGAAGAAACCACATTCCCACTATAACTGCCAGGGCAAACTAGCACATACAGTATAAGCAGGCAGCAAACTCTACATTCACTCACACTGATGGTGCCATCTAGTTAGGTAATGAAACATTTGCAAGCAAACAACTGAATTTAGAGAGCACCAAGAACTCCACAATACATTGGTTAACAACTTTCCTAAATATTAAGAGAGAAGTACACTTTCCAATATTTAACCAAGAATAATCTAAACAAAACCCTGAAATATAATTTTTCTGGAAATAAATGCTTCTCTGATTTGGGGAAAATGTATGAAATGTTAGGTACCACTATTATATGACATTAAGAAATTTCAGTCACTTTTTACTAATGTCTTTTGGATTATGTACCTGCCTGTAAGAAATGTATGAGTAATTTTATTAACCTTTAAATTATTTTAAAAAGTTTGCTATCTAAATCTTATTGTTTCAATACATTTGTTATTTACAATGTGTGTCTTCTGCCATGAGATCTCCTAGTGTTAAAACAAATTGGATAAACTACTTATCCAATAAAGTAAAATATTGTGATTTTAAAATATTAATTTTTTAGAATAGGAACTTTCAAATAAAGATGTATTTAAAATATTGTAAGCAATCTACTACTTTCAAAATAAAATATTTGGAATGGATTCTTAATTCCTTTGCATAAAATATGTCTATTCTACCACTGAACCACACAATCATCCCATTTGTTTGTTTGTTTTAATGTTCAAATGTTTTTCCATCTTATGATTTCATGCTTAGAACAACAAGAGCTTCCATTCCACCCACACTGCCTGATTGTTTCTCTGCTTCTAGTGAGAATGAACTTTCCCCCATTTTCATTATGCTGACTACTCTGTAATATAGTGAGTCTTTATGCAATGTGAAATCCCACCCAATTTTTGTGGGGAGGAATGCTGGTAGTGTCGAGGTTTTCAAAATATATATAACATATTCACCTAATTCACTAAGTATCCATATTTAAGCAATGTATTCTCTAAAAAGAGAAGAAAATGCCAAGTGAATGAAGTTATCAGCTTCAAAGCCTAGGGTTGCATCCATTCCCCCAAAAAGGAAGATATGGCTTGGGTCACATCAACATGCACTTGATCAATATGAAAAGGTAAGGATAGTAATCAGTGATGGAATCCAACCGGTTTTGCTACCGGTTTGGTGCGTGTGCTATCGTGCAGCTTCTAAAAGGTATATTTTTCCTTACTGGAGGCAGCCCAGATGATTAGGAAGGCTGCAGAGGCACGCAAAACAGCTGATACATATGATTCAGGTGAGTAAAAAAGAAATAAAAGAAGGGGATATAGAACATCACTGCTACCGGTTGGTAGAACTGGTGTGACCAGGCTGAATTTCACCACTGATAGTAATCTTTGTGGATTCATGTGTGGATTATTCTAAATCTTAATTCTTGGGTTCATGAAAGAGTAGAATTTAGCTATTATGGATTTAAAAGAAAATAAGTGTTTATACATTTTCAGAATAAAATTGCAACGTATATATTGGTGAAAGAGAAAGCAAAATGGATTTTTACAACCATAGAAAAATGACATGGATAGAAAATGGGTTCTTTCCCCCTTCCCCTGTCTTGTGGCCAAAGTCTTTTACAGAAAGAAATTTTCCTCCCCATTTAGTAAGGCTTGAAAACTGGGATTCTCTGCTGAACTGTGTTTATTTTGACAAAGAGAAGTGAAAAAATGAGATTCACAGTGCCCTAACAGCTGCTTCTGTCTGAAAAACCATTGTTGTATTTTGTATTTGATACAATACAGAACTAATACCTTAGTTTGGAAGGAAAGCTGGCCGTAAATAGCATCTCAAAAAGGAAATGAAATTCACCTGCTGACTGTCCAGCTACAGTTGTTTCCATAGGTCCTCTAGTCAGTTGCAACCTATCAAATGCTGTGTTAATGAGCCAAATGTTTCCCCCATATGTACTGTGTTCATTGCAAACAATTTTAAATAGGAATCTCACAACTGCGGAGTGTCTACTAGCAGGGTGTAATGTGCTTTTGGTGACTGGTAGTTTGGATGTCTTAATTATACAGTTGAATAATACCCACAAAATTGCAGTTCTTGCCAAAGCTAGCCACAACAGATGTCTCATTTCATGTCACCATAGGGGGCAAGAGAATTTTCTTTAGATGGAAATTGTCCTCATGGAAATCTTACAGAAATGCAGAACATTTTCAATTAGATGGAGTCCATATGGCAAAAAGTCATAGGGTAAAATGCAAACTTAATCATGCTTAGAATACAGTCATGGTTGTTACTGGATGTGACTCATTTTGCTAGAAGGAGATGATTTGCCAGAATATAAGAGCAAAACAAGATGCAGAAATAAGTCCACACACACTTCATTAACCAAACCTAACCATATTTTCCCATAAAAATGCTTTTCAGTCCCATTCCAGTTCCTTCCTCTTAATGCAGAAGGAACTCAAAGAAAAGATGCAAGATAGAAAGGGAAGTTGAAGAGGGTGAAAAATAGAAGATGTAAAGTATGGATCATTCAGATATTGCAACAGTCAACCCAAGAGACAAGACAGTTCTGTTACTTCCATTTGGAAGTTTTTCCCATGTTTGGCTTTCAGAATAGAGGAGCATCTTCTGAAATGGGTCCAAACAGCCTTGAGTAATCTAACAAAACAGCAAATCATGGCCATAAAATGCCTTCTTTGGCCACTGCGAGACACTTACTATGTATGGGTCATCAGATGGATCAGAACTCTGCATTTAAAATTCTACCATACCATTGGAACTCTCGTTTCCTGCAGTTTGCTGAGGCAGTTGCCATTAACCCTTGGCGGGGGG
>JANHFJ010003225.1:317679-328022 GCA_032468195.1 Cerberus rynchops
GACACATCCAGCTCATGGGCTGTGAGTTTGATATACCTGCTTTAGAAGATAGGCTCAAGATCCAGAAGGATCTGGACAGACTTAAACACTGGACCCTATCCAACAAAATGCAGTTAAGTGATGAGAAAAGAAGGTTTTTACACTCGGGCAAGAAAAGCCAAATTCACAGGTGTGGAATCGGTGGTATCTAGCTCAACATCAGTAACTATGAGAGTGATCTAGCAGTCTAGTGAACAACCACTTAAGTATGAGCCAGCTGTTTTACAGCTGCCAAAAAGCCAAAGTGGTCCTAGGCTTCATCAACAGAAGGTAATATCAAGATCACATGAAATGTTAGTACTGGTTTATATTGCACTGGTAAGACCACACAGAATACTGCATTCAGTTTTGGTCACCACAACACAAAAAAGATGTTGAAATTCTAGAAGAGTGCAGAAAAGAGCAGCAAAGGTAATTAGGGAACTGGGGGATAAAAAATTTGACAAACTGTTGCAGGAACTGGGTATGTCTAACCTAATGAAGAAAAGAACTAAGGTGACATGACAGCACTCTTCCAATATTTGAGTGGGTGTCATAGAGAGGGGGGAGGGTTGTTAACCTATTCTCCAAAGCATTTGAGGGCAGGACAAAAAGTAACAGTTGGAAACTTATGGAAACTTATCAAAGAAAGAATCTATCTAGAACTAAGGATAAATTTCTTGACAGTGAGAACAATTAATCAGTGGAATGGCTTGCATCCAGAAGTTGTGGATGCACACCACTGGAGGTTTTTAAGAAGAGATTAGACAGCCATTTGGTGTATAGGGTCTCCTTGAGCATGGATATGGACTAGAAGGCCTCCAATGTCTCTTTCAACTCTGAAATAGTGTTACTGTTACTGAATTCATGGTGCATATTAGATTAGACATTTTAAATATAAATGGTTTTACACAGTTGCGTTGAGTTTTGTTGAGAGGAAAATACACAGAAACAGCATGGAATGATGAAGGCATGGGAAAATAGTATGATCTGGACATTAATGACTTTTCCTTATCCTGGTAACTATAACATATTAAGATTTCATTATGTATAGTCCCCAACTACAGATCTTTGTGCTGCCTAGGGAAGCCTACTTTTCTAGAAATGGGAAAGTCTATATTGCTCCCCTTCAGACTTCATAGTTAAACATCCAAGTCAATACTTTCCTGGTTCTTTTTGCCCTTTTCTTAAACTCTTTTAAAAATATATTTTAGGATTCCCCACTTGCCAAGAAGCTCCCCTGAGTTCTAAATGTGCCAATGTATAATAACATCATAGTCAAAAAGTCTTTTAAAATGCTCACATGCTGTTTCAGATTTAACTTATATTCTCCAGACTTCTGTTGGGTTTCATCAAACTTTTAAAGGTTGCTCATCTGGCAAATATAGATCCAACAGTGTTGGCCTTTTCCTGTAAATGTCTAAAAGGAGCCATCCACATTAGGGAAGAGAGCAGCTTATTGACATAATTACATATCAGCTGAATTCACGACTCGAGCCAATTGTATCAGATATATTTTCAAGCAACAATTCATTAGCATGGATTTTTCAGAAGAAAGAGGTTATAGAAGCTGAACTATTAGAATTAACCTGTTTTGAAATAGGAATTTTGGACAGAAGTAGGAGCCTTAGGAGGCAGGGATGCTGAAAAGTAAAAAAACTGGATTCCAAGGTTGGAAGAAAGATAGCTACCCCCCATATTCATTTATATAAAAACCCAGAATGTTTTGTGTAACTTTGTCAAGGTTCCAAGTAATCCCCAAAGTAAGAACTCTGAGGCAGGCATATTCCTCAAAGAACATTTTATTGGTACATATCATATTGGCACAACTTGGTGGAAAACTGGCTCTGGGTTCCCGCTGGTTTTCCACCCAATTAAAAGTAAAACTTTGTCACTTCCCCCAAAGTCTCCAGTCGCATGGTCCAATCGGCACGCAAGCCAGTTGCTAGGCTGGATTCCAAATAACCAAAGTTCTCTTCTCTGTTCAAACACCTGCAGAAATGTCCTTGACTCCCTGGGAAAAGAATTTGATTTGGACTACAACACCCCAACTATCTCTGCACCTGCTCCCTGGCCCCTTAGGTCTAGGCTGTGTCATCCCTGAAGCCAGGCAGGGAAAAATCTTAGGAAAAAAAACCATGAAAAAGAAAATGGCCACAGTTAGGCCAGCTTCAGGGTTGACAAAATATTTTTTAATGAACCAAAGACATTCTGAATGTGAGCGTTTATCATGGCCATTTTTGCCATGCAAATGCAAAAGGTAAAATGACAATGGCTTCCACCTTCCCTTCTAGTTGCCAAGATGCTTTCTGCATTTCTGCTATGCCCCCTTTTTTCTCAATAGATGGGCATACAGTCAAATGAAAGGCTATTCGTACCCACCATTTTTTTTTTCTAAGCATAAATATATATATGAGAACACAGTGGAGTCATAGTGGCACAGTGGTTAAAATGCAGTATTGCAGACTGATTCTACCCACAGGAGTATGAACCTGACCTGGCACGGACTTTCATCATTCCAAGGTCAGTAAAATGAGAACCCAGATTGTTGGGGGCAATATGCTGACATTGTAAACCACTCAGACAGTACTGTAAAGCACTGTGGAATGGTATATAAGTCTAAGTGCTATTGCTATTCTTGTAAAAAATAATAAAACTGTAGGCTGGTGGATTACTTTGCAGCATGTCTTGCAGGTTTTTTTTTAACAATTGGAATAGGAAGCCTTTGGGAAACCTGGTTAATTTTTTGGTGGTCAGGATCACCAAGATGTCTGAACCTGAAAGAAGCAACATACTCTTTCACACTTTTCTTTACAATTAAGCCCTGATAACAATAGACCTTTGAATTGTTATCTTAATGGTTGCTCATAGAGGGAACAACTTTTATGTACCATCTCACTCTATCATACCAAATGTCCCAGTGCCATGGCTAACAGATTTTAGGCAGACCAACAAATTCCCTTTTTTTTTTTCTTTAATGTTATGGGGAAAAACGAATCCTTATTGGCCTCATATAACATGATGTTGCAGGAGATGACCATGCTGAGCCTGAGGGAGAGGGGGACCAAATATGTCATCAGTCTTGAGTCCCTTTGCGCCCACAAAATATCTAAATCCCATTGACTCTCATCTACCACCTGTTTGCTTTGGAGAGAGCCTAAGCTTGCAATAAACCTTTATATTCATTTGAACTGCCTGGACTTCTTGATTTTCCCAGATGTATCCTGTCCACCCAAAATTGCAAGTAGTCCTCGCTTAACGATCAGTCATTTTACAATTGTTTGAAGGTACAATGGCCATGGAATGGGTGGCATACAGCCTGCACTCATGGCTGTCATAAATGATTGCATGCACATACACACCCAAACACATCATAATCACATGATGTGTGGGTCAGCTTTACAACTGGGTTCTGTGATCTTGTGACTTTATTTGCAATGTTTTTTGCTGGTTTATAGCAAAAAAAAAAGAGGCCCATTCAAATGTAGTTGAAGTCCACGAGTCATGAAGGAGCCGTAATTGCCCACCCCTAGTCTAGGCCAGTGATTCCTAACTACATTAAATTACTACACTTCCTTTTGCTAGAGGACACAGCTCCACTGTTTTATATCCAAGAGATCCAATTAGCAGCAAACAGTTAGCTCCTCTGGTACAGAAAGCATCTGCCTTGTATTTGGTCTCAGATTGCTGTCCTCTGGTTCATTTTGAAAGGGCATCCTACTGCTATCCTGAGAGATGCCAGAGAATTCATTAAGAGTAATTCATCTTACGATGATTGCAAGAAATCATAAAGGGGTTGTCTGTTGACACAGAGAGTCCAGTTTAAGGGGAGACTGTATTCAGAACAAGGAAGGGAGTCAGAACCATACTGGCTAAAGACCACTTTTGACAATAAAAATGATTTCAGTATCTTGTACTTTACAGCTTTTATTGCATTTTAATAGTGTGATTTTGCACTGGAACACGGAAGCCGAAAAGGGGGCTCTAACTCACCACCTTGTGATAATTTCCCTAAGGAGACCTCAATCTTGGCACTGATATTTCTTCTGCAGAGGAAAACCCAAAGTAAAGTGTCAGTGGATGCTAAGATGACATTTCACAAATGTCATGGGTGCCAATAGTATAAAAAGAAGAAAAAAATAAACTCTTAAAAAAAAAAAAACCAAAACACACTGCAATTTTGAAAGTCTTGGCTCCTAAGATTGGCTTGTAAGATTTTGGTAGTCTCTTTTTTGTTGTTCAGTTCTTAATTTTAAAAAAAGTGAAAGTGAGAGGGTGCCATCTAGTGGGCTCACAGATATCTCAATACCTATGGTAGCCATTTGGCCAGCTCCTGCCCTATTATATCATGTTTTTAATCCTCCCGGAAGAAATAATTCGAGAAGGGGGGGGCATTGTTAATCAGGAAGTGGCATTTTATGGGGAGGGAGAGAGGAGAGCAAGCTTAACCTTTTCCTCCAAGCCCTGTAGCCTTAATCCAATTACCTCCCTCAGCAGCTGCAACACTAAAAACGTGGGAGACCTCCAGCGTTACATCTACTTACTCTTGTACTGATGACACAGTATTAAGAAGGGAACGGAGCAAATGTTAAAAGCATTCCCTTCTTTCTTCCCTCTGTCAGTCTAAAACAAATTAGTTTTTATTTTTTGGGGAAAAAAAATACCCTCTCATATATGGCACATAGTACCTTTAATTCTGAATTAAGAACTTGAGTCCGAAGAGAGAAGAGGTCATATGATTTATACATTTGTATCTTTATGTTGTTTAGGTGTCTTGTGGTTGAAAGTAGTAAGTCAGGAAACTAGCCTTCCTTTTCTACCATGAAAGTAAAGAATGAATTTGTGAAAATGTGCCTTGTACCCAGAGGCATAGAGGTCTGATCGTGTGCAGGTAGTCCTCTACTTACAACCATTTGTTTAATGACTGAATTTACAAAGACAGTGGAAAAAAGTGACTTATGACTGTTTTCTGCATGACGGTTACAGTATCCCGGAATCAGGTAACCTTAGAGACCTTCTGAGAAGCAAAGTCAATGGAGATGTCAGCTTTGCTTAACAACCATGTTACTAATTTAACAACTGCAATTATTCACTTAACAACTGTGGTAAGAAAAACCATAAAATGGGGCAAAACTCATTTATCAACTGTCTCACTTAGCAACACAAATTTTGGACTCATTTATGATCCAACCCATATTAGAGAGGTTTCTTAGCAGGGAGAAGGGTTTGTGCATTTTATTATTATTAATTAACTTATTTGGTACATTTCTACTCCTGATTCTGGTTTCCTGGTTTGTTGTGTCACTCTGTGTTACAGACCCTTTCCTAGAGCCATTTATGGATAAGGAACCAAAGCAGTGCATTCCAAGACACTAATTAGAAAAGGGTTAGATTGTATTATCATGGATTTTTTATAGAGGGGAGCTAGGAGAGAGGTTCGCCTTGTTGTTGAACGCAGCGGTAGCTATCATAAAACATTTGGATCAAAGGGCCTTCTGATTAGGATTCCAGCAGCACTGTATCCAGCTGTCCCAAATACTTCGATTTTGCAGAATGAATTATTTTCATCTCAGGTGAGGAAAATCTTTTGAGAATGAGATCAGCAGATGAATCCAACCCTTGGGGAAATGAACCCAAAGGAGTGTGATCTAAAATGTACACTAATTGCCTCAAATTACATATTGTCTCCTGGCATTACCACAAGGGTACAAGGTACAAGGCCATAGTACAAGGTTGTACAGGTAGTCCTTGATTTACAACAGTACGTTTAGTGATGGTTCAAACTTACAGCGACAATGAAAAAAGTGACTTGGGACCTTTTTCACACTTACAACCATTACAACATTCCCCATGGTCACATGATCAAAATTCAGATGCTTGACAACTTGCTCATATTTATGACGGTTGCAGGGTTCCAGGGTCATGTGATCCCCTTTTGCGACTTTCCAACAAGCAAAGTCAATGGGGAAGCCAGATTCACTTAACAACCGTGTTACTATCTTTACAACTGCAGTGATTCACTTAACTGTGGCAAGAAAGGTTATAAAACTTTTGGGGGGAAAAACTCACTTAACAAATGTCTCACTTAGCAACAGAAATGTTGGGCTCAATTGTGGTCATAAGTTGAGGACTACCTGTAGCTAGGATCTTTTGCGTATTGAAAATCAACTCTATATTCACCAGTGGTGTTTAGATAAAGAGTTGTCTATCTCCTGGAATATGCCTTCAAATCAGCAGCAACTATCTTGGACAAGAGAGATGGTAGCGCACTTCTGAAAGGAGCTTATTTTGCAGAGTCACTCTTCTTTGCTCTTTGAAAAGTCCTGTCTTCTAAGTGGATATCTTAAAATAAGTCTCCCTAATCACTATCAGATTGGCCTCTGCATAGGCACCTGTTAGTGTGTGGCCTTAGCCAGATAGCCAAGGGGCCCTTGCCTTAATTCAAGGACATCTCTTGCTAATGAATTTGTATTCATTCACTCACTCCGCTTTCCCCCTTCATTGCCTTCCCTATTTAATCCACACAGTTGATTTCATTAAAAATACGTATATCACAAACAGAAGCATTTTTTTGCAAAATTGTTTTAATGCAACATCTGCTTATAGGCGCCCGGGGGATCAAGACAGAGGCAAACTGCTTACTGTGTGAGAAATCGACCTAGCGCTGCACAATAATGCTGTGATGTTAGAAGTCACAGAAGTGCTGGAGTTGGACGTGGATCAAATTGTTGTGCTGGTAATTAGAAAACAATAAGGGTACAGGCAGCTGAATCAAGATGTATTAAAAGCTGGGTAGTAATTCTCAATACTGGCTGGAAGAGAGAAAATGGAACACATTATCATCTGCTCTTATTACAATGCTTGTTTAAGTTGTGGTGTGTTTCTAAGCCTTTTGAATTCTTTATAGAAACACCACCCACTGAAGAAAAGCTGGCCCAGCATATGCTTTACACATAGTGTACAGTAAAATGAGGCTCATGGAAGGTGAGAGGAAGACAAGGGATGCCAGTGGTATATATATACCTTATTATACTGCTTGTTGAATTGATATTAATCCCATTAAAAAAGTGCCAGGCTTTGAACTACTATATCAGCAATGAACAATGTTGAATAGGATTCACACCTCACATAGCATCTGCTAGGACTCTCTGTATAAACAGGGCATGGTATCCTCCCCTCAGTGTAACTGCGGGATCCCACATCAAATTGTCAATCACATCGTGACCGGCTGTAAACTGAGGGCGTATATTGGTCCAGTACTTGATTTTTTTTTAATATAAATAATGCTGCGCTTCAAGGATTAGATAGTCCAGACATTGGTATTTGAACATAGATCCTTTTAACATTCATATTTTATTCGGCTGTACTAATCTAGAGGAAATATGTATTTCTGGTCCATGTATGATATGCCATACACTAAATAAATAAATAAATAGATAATACCCAGATATTCCCTATGAATAGGCTACTTAGGAGTCTGTACTTTGAACATTAAGCATGTTCTCAATATGGCACTGCTTTAAGCATATTATCATGATCAGGAGTAACAGCAGTTTCCAGTTTTCCATGCTTCCAGGCCTCTAGTGGAAATATATACAAAAAGTATATATTGATACTCTTGATAAAAGTGAATAAAAAGGTGGTCAAGATTATTGGGGGAGGGTATCTTTCAGGAAGCAAATGTATTATCCAAATGTAGATACATGGGTTTTTTTTTAATATTCACAGATTACCCTTTCTGTTTATTTATGTTCTATTTAAAGTATGCATGAATTCTGCAAAATGAAATGTGCACCCTGTCAGGCAAACTATAGATTGTAGAATGAACAACATCAGAAAGGAGAAAAGTAATCTTTATTATTTAGAGATAGAGATTCCCCACTCTTTCCCCTCCTAGAGAATAGAAAAACCTTTTGTTTTGTTCTCCCCCCCCCCAAAAAAAAAGCCAAAGGAAAAGTTCCTAAAGGAAAGCTGGAAAAGAATGGGGTGCATCATTTCCCCAAACAGCCAGATATCTGGTTAGAATCTCCAGGAATCCCTGGGGAAATCCTGGTAAATTGAAAAGCAGAGAGAATCTCTTTTCTTTCTGTATAAATAGGTAACTAGTTTAACAAAGGAATTGACGTTAAAATGTTGATTCTTTCTTTGTATAAATGAGGAAACTGAGTTATCCTTATCTGGGGGATGATGATGACGAATGATAAGGAATCAAGTATTCTGGGACTTTGGACTAGAGAAATTCTATTTATGCTTTTATTTACTATACAATTTTATATACCAACCATTTCCAAAGAGCCTCAAGGCAGTTTGCCATACAAAACAAAACAGCAACAGCAACAATAATAACCTATCTAAAAAACAGCCCACACACCATTAGAGCATATGCTTTGAATGAATGTTTTTTTAAAAGAAAGAAAAATTGGGGAGTTCCATATTTGAAAAGGTCAGGTACTCCAGAAATATAGAAAGCAGTTACAGAGGCAGCTAGAGAGAAGGTATATAATTAGCTGCGAGATTCTTGACTTGTATGGAATCATCTGCAAAGATGGGCAGAATGGGCCAGAATGGAGGAAATCATTCTGAAATCAAATTATGCACAGCTTTAAAGGTGACATTTAATTGGACCCCAAACTAAATCAGTATTTTAGTAACCCCACTCATTTTTGGTTTACTGGGAATATGACTCACTTATTTAAACTTTCCTGTTTTACTAAGATGTATTTATTACAAATTCTAGAATATTTGCAGTTTGGATATTAAAAATCAAACAGGGACTTATTTTCCACTTTTGTATAGTAAAGCTTTGGGTTTTTTATGCCTTATCAATTCACATTAGGTGATAAAACCATAAGCAATAGCACTTAGACTTATATACCACTTCACAGTCCTCTCCAACCAGTGTACAGAGTCAGCATATTGCTCCCAACAATCTAGGCCCTCATTTTACTGACCTTGGAAGGATGGAAGGCTGAGTCAACCTTGAGCCAGTGAGAATCGAATTGCTGGCTGTCAGCAGAATTGGCCTGCAATACTGCATTCTAACCACTGTGCTACCACGGCTTTAACTCCATTGTAGCTTGAGCTACTATGTCTCTAGTCCAAAGTAGGAGTACAATTGGAAGAAAGGTTTTGGACCTCCAACCTTCCATGTTATCAGCTGATTTATTATTCTCCAACTATATATATTCACCCGTCCTGTGAAGAGTTTTCAACACTTTTTAGCAATTTCATTTATGATTCTGCAGTGTCTGAAAGAGGAGGGACAGGTATGTGACAGACTATCCTTTTCTGTGAGTGATCTAAATTGAGAGCTAGTATGATGTATAGAATAGTATACAGAATGTGGACTAGAGAGATTTCAGTTCAAATTGTAGAAAAGATTAATCTGTCACTTTGATTGCTCTCATTTTTCCTCTTCCAAGTTCAGGTGGAAACGAAATGTATTTGCTTTAGATACTGATGTAAATATCTTAGTTCCTGATTCAGAACACTTGAAAATCCTTTTTTTTTAATTTGCAAAGCAATTTGTGAGTCAGAATAATGTGTATGAAAGCATGTGCATCAGAAAAATGGACCAAAAGGCATGTCTTATGGCAAATGTTGTAAAGATTGCTTTTCTTACAAAAATAATTCAATCAGTCACTAATATATTTCATTAGAAAGAAGGGAGTCAAAATGTATATACTTAGACAAGGTAATGTATATTTATCACAAAAAAATAATCAAAAGTAAAACAGAGTGCCAAATTAAAAGATTTGCCCCTTCATGTTTGCTCAGTTTAATTTCCATATCATTATTCTTTATAACTAATTTTCATGCACATTGCAGCTAACATTTATTTGTGTGCAGTTCTGACTCATTTTTTATTTCAATTCAATTCAATCCTTTATTGTCAATGCACGACATTTGTGCAGCAAAATTGAATATTCCAAATTTATGATGTGCATTTTTTCAAAAATATAGGGATTCCCATGGGTACTTTCTTGTAATACAGGGTGGGGTTATTGGTTTCCTCCTTTTTTGTTATTCATTTCTTTATTTTGAAAAAAATAATGAGAATGATAAAGGATAATCTTTTTCTGATTTACATAGTAATTCAGGAAGTGAGGATTTGGCAACTTTTTTATTAAAATGCAAATTCAAAGTAGTAGTTACTGTTTACTCCTGCAAGCTATTGTTTATGGATAAATTAAACAACCCTGTGGTTGGTTGGATCATCCTTTAAGAGGAATATAATACAGTCTAACTCCGGATGTGAGTCTCTTTTTGTGAAGTGGGATTCTAGGGGTCAGGTGGGCCTTCTACTCACATACCTGGCTCCCTGC
>JANHFJ010003227.1:63260-82228 GCA_032468195.1 Cerberus rynchops
GCTTCTGCATGAACACCTATAAAATGTTAGTGTATGAACTGCAGTACAATGAGCAGTCTGTGAATTGAATGAGAGGAAGTCATATCTTACAAATCTGCAATGCATGTCCTGGGCTTCTGGTGACATCATAAATCACCACTCAGGGGCCCATATGTTGATATCCCCATAGTCCTAACATTACTACCAGGACCTTAGATTTTCAGGAGGTTTTCTATTATACCATAATAGACAGATTTGACATTTTAAGGCTCATTTCTAGTCACCTTCCCTCTGATCAGAGATAGCAGCATATTGCAAAATAATTTTTAATAACAAAAGAGATTTTTCTGCTTCCACATAAAAATCAGAACTAAATGGTCTGAAAAGACACACAATCCAAATATGAATAAACACAGGAAAGCAATGAGAAGCTTGTAACAGTTCGTGCAAACCTTACCCCCCCCCCCACACACACAACCTAAAGTCAATGGTTCTTCAAACAAAATTTCAGAATCTAAATCCATGGGTCACATGGGGAATACTGATTAGAGAAATAAACATGGGAATACTAGCATTTTGAAAATGGAATTAATTTACTGGACGAGAGAAATATAAACAAAAGATCCAGACTGTAGCAAAGATTCTCCACTATGATAGCTTGCAATATACAATAAAGAATATATAGTATACAATATATAATAAAGAATAATACTGCATTAAAACTTTGCAATAGTTAGCTGCTCTTTTTTTTTTTTTTAAGAAAGCTGCCTTTGGCTTGACTCTATAATCTCAGAACATTATTCCTCTTTCATGAAAAGAACTAATTATTTGTGTCCATAATGGCAATAGTCTTAGTTATTATGTCAGCACAATTTTTAGCATACTCTGCTCTGGGATATGCCCTGCAATTCGCAATGTATTCCAGATTTTTCAGCATCATATTGTATTATTGCAAAAACATGAAGAAATAATATAGATAATCCTTAGATATACAAAAATAACTGTTTTTATATAAAGGTTGGGGTTCTGGCATCATTCTAATCAATGCTAGAATCCTTATCATTAGTCATGCTAGATTGTGCAGCTGTATTGACAACTCCTGGATGACAGTAATAGTAATATCCTTATTTAAGTAATAGTAATAAACTTATTACCATAGCTATACCTGATAAAAGACATAACATGCAAATTACAATGTGTCATACATATAGTTAAAATCAAATTATTTTTCAATACAACACATAGCAACAAACTTTATTCTATTTGCTAAAATCTAGCTGGCATAATGAACTCTGCTAGATTTCATATGGAATGTATGCATATAAAAATCAGCAGTGTATTACACATCACTCATTTCAAAATGGTTTAGTCTCTACTCAGCTGTTCTAAAATAATAAACAGAGTCCAGTGATGCTGTTGTATCATCGTTCATTAAAAATGGCTTTTCAACCTTGCTTTCCAAGTAAAGTGATATATGGATATTGATATCCTCCATAGATTTATGCAACGAAGTTTGCTATGGTCCATTCAGGATGTGACTTTTTATATTAGTGTGGAAAGAATATTGCATTAGAAGGAACATGAAGGGGATTTGATCAAATATTGTAGAGCTTTTAGTGTAAAGGAAACTCAAACAGCTGCAAGAAGAGGGGAAGCAGGCAAATGATCTGTATATAAGCAACTATTGTGCCATATGTTTCAATAATCTGTTTATTTAAATATATGAAGTATAATTGTGTATTATTTCCATAGAAATGGCAATACTTCTTGGCAAAAATGGAAACAAATAACTGCATCATAAATTATAACTTTTGAAACACTATTGTGTTAGTCAACTGACTCTCTTTTACTTAGCTATAAATTACCTAGCTATGTATGTCCAATTTTCTTTCATATAAAATCAAGGCAAGGAAAATGTTGGTGAAAATTTATTTATTTAAATTTATATACCGCCTCTCTCCCGAGAAGGGACAAAATGTTGGTCAAAAATAGGTCTTCCTTCCACAGATATCTCAATTGTACAAACTGATTATGAAAGCATAATATATGTAAATGGAATGAAAGGAAAGGCATGTCCACAGGGAATGGGGGACCCAGGTTGTGAAACCAATGAAAGCAACTTCACAACAGGTGATATCGTCTCTGCCCCTTTCCTACATGTCTTAAGACATGTAAAGCTGGCTGAGGAATTCTGGGAGTTGAAGTCCACAAGTCTTCAAGTTGCCAAGATTGGAGACCCCTGTCTTAAGACATCAGCACAATATCTCCACATTCCTAGAAGCAGAAAGATCCTACAGAAGCCATTGAAATCAGATGAGTTTCTGTAGAAGCTATTTAGCTTCGGCTGGAATAAAACCAAAGAAAAGGAACCCACCATCTCCCTAAATAATTGGTTCCACTATTGAACTACTGTTATTGTTAGGAAGCTGTTCTTAATATATAACAGGAATTTGGTTTCCTGTAATCAATGTTAATTGAAGAAGTGATAACATTCAAATTAAAGTTTTATAAAGCTAAGATGCACATTTAAAATTTTATGATAATAACCACAGATTTAACCAATGTGTGGGGAAATCACTATTTGCACATGACACCTGTATTTGTGTCTGTAACAAGGACAGAGATTTTTAAAAAAAAAAACAAGATGGCAGCTGTAAGCAGAGTCCCACTTCATTTAGATTTCAATCATGTGATTAAATCTGCCATCTTGTCTTTTTTAAATTCTTCGATGCAAAGACCTCTGTGAATAGGTCACTGCAGAGACAGGAGTAATATTTCTTAGGAAAATGAAATTTTCACAATTAGAAATAATAGCATATCAGACTAGTCCTTTAGAAAATAATTATGGTTATTGTTAACACTAAGAACTGAATTATATGTAAAATTCAATCCATATTTCTACTTCAAATGCTGGATTGTTTTCAGCAGCAGCAGCCATCCATACAGAGGATTAAAGGAATAATTTACCACATCTCAGCAGGTGTGAAGTAAGAAGTTAACCCTTTCCTTCCTTGCTGTTGTCCCCAAATGAAACTGGTAATAACATTGGGATGAAGTTCCAGATGAATTTCTCCAACACAAATAGCATCCACGGAGGGAAAATTTCCTCAAGATCACATTGAAAGAGGATTAGATTTACTCTTTCCTTGTTCATTGATGTAACTGGCATTTTATATGCTCCTTCCTGGACCCAGGTAATGTAATTTGCCTGTTTGTACAGACAGAACTAAAATACACAGAACTGTTTACAGGACATTTCATTTAACTCTATGTTTATTGTAATTATACGCAAGTGCATACAGTACTGGATAGATTCACATTTTTGGAAGCAGTTTGGAGCCAAAGCTAAGTGTTTGTGTTGTGACAAAGTGTTGTGACAAAGCGAAGCAGTGTTTTTGTTGCATTGTGTCTTGCTTTGCAAAATGGGAGGTGTAGTAGTAGTGGCAGTATTAAATCAGCACCAGCGCCCCCTCTTTTGTTTTACACAACCCTTCTCAGTATGTGTCTGATTTATATGAATACAAGTATGTTCAACTCACCCTACAAAGTACATAATCATTGGGCATGAAGAATTCAATCTGTTTTTCTGAGGCAACGTCACTTGTTTTTAGTTTATAGAATATTGTTTTTTGATGGTTTAGTTTGCTTCATTTGCCTGTAAAAGTACCTAAGATCCTTCTTTTAAAAACTGCTTTCTAAAAAAACCTCTCCAAGGAAACTGAGCTGGAAACAATTAACCCAAAGAACAAATCTGTCAAACCTCAGATTAGTAACATTTATTAGAAGGAAGGTTATGATGACAACATAAGAATTCCAGTGAGTATTCTACTTTCAGCTGAGAAACCTTTATATAGGCATCTGTGTATTCACACTTCTATGCTAAAAGTCTGTTTAGTGAAGGTGAGCAGTCTGCATTTATTGTTTTGGAAGGGCTAGTACCAAAGTGAGTTACTCTTCTATACTCATTTCAAAAATGGAAATGAGGGAAGGAGCTTCCGTTCTTGAGGAGAACTATGAATCTTTCCAGGCATTATTCTTTCAAAGGATATCATTGAAATTAACACTAATTACATTAGTGTCATGATTAAACTATGCTTTACTAATATTATTAGGTTTATTTTTAGATCTAAGTAGGACCAAGTCTGATCCAAGCTATTTTGGAAAGTGACTAGTATGCCAACTTTGACTAATCTCGAAAAAGCTATTCGGGGTCAGACCAGATTAGTAAATGGATGTCTTGGCATCAGGAGATATCAAGGTTGTAGGCTAGGCTGAAGAGCAGGGGAAAATATCCTTGTAAAAGGCAATTTCAAACCATATTTCTGCCAAGAAACCTGGGCTTGACTCAAGGAAGCCTTTATCTTTTAGAATGTAATCCTTATATAAAATTTTAATTGGGAAAATAGCTTAAGGAAGAAGGGTATTACCGAAGGATATTACCTCCTTCTGTCTTAAACATGAACATGTAAATATAGAACTGCTATAGCTATTTGCAACTTGCTGTAGTTTTGTACAAGTCTTTCATCCTTTTTTTTAATTCAGGAATTTTCTCCTTTGAGCTGTTTAAAGTTTAAAAATGCCATAGGTTCTAAATGAACAAAAGTGTTCAAGCTTTTAATGATCATCAGAGTCAAACAAAATAGGAAATCATCTCAGAACAACAATTAAGGATAAAAGGGGAGAAAATACCAGGAACAGAGACAAGTGGCTAATTAAGTGATGTAAAACTGATGTAAAACAACAGAATCTGGAAGCTAGACAAGAACCTGAATGGCAATTACTTACAAAAAGGTAACACTTTCCCAATTAAAGCAGTTTCAAGAAGTTGCATTAATTATATAAGGTTTCTTTCCTTCCTTCCTTCCTTTGCTCTCTCCTCTCCCTCTCTCTCTTTTATTAAAGTCACTCACTGCTCATGATCTGTGGGAAAAGTGCTAACATTTGCAAATTGCTAGTTTATGATAAATGAATCATGGAATTTCAGCCGTCTCGTTGGGGCCCGGCTAGATTGCAAAGTGCCTGTATCTCCCACTGCTATAGCCCTGACCCTGCCTTCACACTCATTGATCACAAGTGGTGCATAGCTGTGACCACCAAATGCCTGGGCTGCTGCTGTGGGACTTGCTTTTTTCCCATAGTATTTCATCACGGTTCCACATCACAAGTGCCATAGTGACCTTTGGCACTTCTTACGATAAGACTAATACCTGCAGGAGATTTCCCCTTACCCCAGTAATCACTGCTTTTGTCACTCTGGGAGAAAATTTCTCCCTTTACAGAAAGTCTTTCTTTTAAAAGAAACAACAACCAACCCTTTACATCATCAATTACAAAGATACATTTTCTTTTCTTGAAATCCAAGGCACAGGCAAATTTGTAGTTCAAGACTACGGTTCTTTACTCTCTGTATTAAAAGCCAAACTAATAGAACTACCACATTTTTAAAAAAAAACTTCTGATATAAAAAGAAATATCATGAGTTCATGAGTTTAAGGTGAATTTGTAATGCATTTCTGGAAAAAATGGAGTGTTTGCAATATCTGCTCTTTTCTGTTTGTATGAATAAATGGATCGAGAATTACAATATAAGGCATTATTGTTGCTCGGGTGGCTATTATTTCTATTGTGAAATTTAGGCCCCTGAAACCACAGGACTTGGTAGACTTTCTTCTGTGAAAGCAGAGAATGTGACTGACAACCAAACAACTCCTTATTTTGGGAAATATTCAAAGTAAAATAATCTGCCTTCATGCCCCTAGAATGAAACAGTGTGGAACATTGTCTGTTTATTTTCAGATCCTCTCCAGGTTTATGTGAGGGTGAGAGGCATTCTAAGTAGCTCTGCTTCCAAGCAACATATGAGACTCCCAAATCACCCACCCTATTTTAATCTTAAAAGTAACATTTAAAAAAAAATCTGAAGAGGCAGGAAACCTGGTGGATCTCAAAAGAAGTGTTTGTAGTCATTTTGGCATACACAGATACCAATATTGCAATTTGTTATCTAATAACAACGAATAAAGTATCTTCAGTTCTATTTTTAAATTTTCTTTAAAAATTCTCTGTGTCTGTCTCTGTCTCTCTGTTTCTCTCTGTCTGTTTCCCTCTCTGTTTCTGTCTGTTTCTCTCTCTCTCTCTCTCTCTCTCACACACACACACACACACATTCATTCATTAGATGCACCATCTTTTTGTTTGAAAAGTGTGAATTTGTTTAGTATCATTTTCAAATCAACTGATGTCAAATTGAAGAAACCAAGAAAAACACATTGTGATTCTTCCAAGCAGACTTCTTTATTTTCCTCATCTATGGACAGAATCCATAAAGCATATACTCTGGAAATTCTTCAGGAGGAAAAATCTTCAACCTCTTTGTCTCATATAAACTATCTGAACTGAGTTGTTTCTGCTTCTTTGGAATGTACTCCCTTTGCTTGTGGGAATCTGGACTAGATTCTATCACAACTGTTGGAGATAAGGGTATCTGCAGAGGAAGATGCATATAGATCTGCTTGAACTCTAAATGTCTTCTTCAAAAGTTATTATGATCCAAGACCCAGGTGCCAAATGAGAGAAATCACCTTGGTCAATATAATAAATATGATATTCACATCAATAAAAAAAATCTGGGTAAAAAATGTAGCGTTCCAAAGAGATTTGAAATAATGAAATTATGAAGAGCTTGGAAATGTTGGTATTACTTTAAAAGTGGGTATTGGGGAGAGTTTGAGTGTTCATGCTGTCAGACTGTATTCAATAAAAAATAATATAGCCAGTTTCCACTCATGGTCACTGAAGTAGCAAAAAATCAATTCTCATCATTGAATTGGGCCCTAAGGTGCAACAAAATGGGTAAGATTCACAACAGTACTGTAAGGAAAGTGAAAAGATGTACTGCACATGGTCAAGGACCATTTTCTCTTCCCATTTGTACTACCTTGGTGCAAAAGCAGAATAAACGGAGCTCAGCAAACCAAAGACCATGAAAAGTATGAATTGCAAGAAAAAGAAAAGCACATATGTTTCTAATTTTTTTTAAATAAAAATGGTGGAAATACGTATATTAGGTATGGCTAATTTCTAGAAAGATTGCAACTGCTTGGTTTCCTTCCTTACCCTACAGTAAGTTATCATCAGTATAATAATTAACAAAGATCATGACAACTTCAACCTGTTTTTTATAACAAGAAAGAAAATTCAAGAGCTACTAACTTGACTTTACAGAGTTCGGTCTATATGAGGAAGCTGTATGATCACCGATACCAACAATGATTCTCAAAAGCTGTCCCATTTTCGGTGTGATTTTTGAAAGCTGTGGAGGCTGCATGAGAATAGAGTTGCTCTTGCATGGCCTCTGACCCTCCAGAACTTCTAAAAATCATGCAAGAGTGAGATGCGTTTTCAAATGTGTTTTGGAGGTTGCAGAGGCCTGAAGGTAAATGATACACAGGAGATTCTAGTGAATGCTGGACCGTGGGAGCAAGCAACCATTCCCCTAGGCTCTCACACATTCAGAAGTGGCAGAAGGAGGTCCTTTTGAGTGACAGCAATGAGGTTAAGGCTGAAGCTGAGGCCTGAGCCCAGCCTTGGTGCAGCAGCTGACTGGGGAATGGGAGACAGAGAATTGTTTCCCTTTTGTTTCAGGGAAGGGAATGGCACACCAGTACAATCATGTTAGGCATTTTCAAAATTTTTGACATGCTGAGCCCAAACGTTTGTCATCACTGATATAGCAAGTGAGGGGAAACTCACATAATGGCTTTGGGACATTTGTTTTGAAGACATTGCTTCTTTACCGTTAATATATTGACTTCATATTATTCTTTTGACCCTCTGGCCAATAATCCATCAATTATTGGTTTTTGGCAGTGGTTTATTGTGAAAATACTTCACGCGCTTTTGCCTAAGTATTTAGGTTTATGTGAATGAAGCACTGTGTTATGGTTCATATACCAAACTTCAGCAGGTTGGATTAAAAAAAAGATATTTATCATCTCATGCAATCACTCAACATTTATCGCCTTTTACTGGTTTTTTTTTTTTTTGAAAGTATTAGAAGTAACTACCCATTTGGGACACAATTTTTCCCTACTATGTTTTTTTTTGGTAAAGTACAAAGAACGTTTATTGAGAAGTGTTTCCAAATTTCAGATGGTTGGCAGATGCGTGAAAGTACAGACAGTTCGGTCAGAATACCTTATTTTTATTGCTGAAATACTAATCAGAGTGCACTTTAATACATCTTAAATGTGTTACTCTCTAATTTCTAACAGATGTTTTAGCAACGTTATTTAAAAAAAAATACATGCCTTATGTCAAACTGTGGAAGAACACAAGATCTAAGTCCATATGATAGGTTTTCCAACAATAACATCTCTTAGTGCCAATAACTGTTTATCAAACTGCATTCCAAATTAAGTTGAAAATCAACTGCTTGGAATATATAAAAATAATTTGATGTTGTTTTGAACGGAGCTTCAGTGGAACCAATATTATGAGATAATTAAAGTTAAGTGATCAAACCAGTTGTCATCTTTCTATTTTCTTCCCATTTTCCCATCATTAATATTATTCAATATAGTCTCCTGTGGAAATAGGTTGAGCAGAATTTTGTTCCAGACACATTCAATATGTCCATCTAAGTGTCAGACACAACAGGGTTACTGATAGGATCAAAATCTGTGAAGTCTCTGTGGAAGACAGTATATGAATTTCAGAAGCTTTTTCCACATTCATTCAAAGGGCAGAACTTTTTAATCCATACTGAGGCTTTGCTAATTGTTCTACTAAGCACAGTATATAGAGAAGCTCACAGTCAGGTTAGGGCCTCTATTTAATTATATTGCTCAATAGTCTGGACTTCTTTCAAAATCTATATTTATAAAAGCTTATAATTACTTGCTTATTGTAAACTCAAAAAGAAGTGACGGTTCTAGAAAAATGCTGGTGAAAATACTGGCTAGCCTAAAACAGAATATTATATGTAATGAAATATTTTTATGTAAATACAACTTAACGACTTAATAGTTGTATACTCCCACTCAATAACTGCTATATTTTTGGGTAAGAAAGAACAAAAAGGAAAATTACAATGTAGTGCTGAAGTTAAAATGTTGCACTGGGATCAAAATAATCTAGAACTCAAGTTACTCACTGGGTCCTTTAGATCATTTCTTACTTCTTAATCCAACCCATCTCACAGATTGCTATGTCTCAGAAATATGTGATATTCTTGTGAAAAAGTGTGTGATATTTTAGAGTGAAACTACTAAATTCACACAAAATTTAGTAAGCTTATGGGATCCCAGCCATTCTTTTGGAGGTGGTTTGCAGACTTGTAGCTGTTCCCCTCTTTTTGATTTCCTAGCAGAATTGCAATTGGCTACCAGGCTGCCCTGCTCTGTTTTGACAGGACCTTTCTGAGTAGGTAAATACTGCCAAGAAAAAACAGGTACCATCCAATTAAAGACTCCCTTGATATCTTACTTTTAAAAGAATGATAACAAAATAACCAAGTTTGAAGGGACTTTGGAGATCTTGTATTCTACCCCTGATTCAAGCGGAAATTATATCATTTCAGACAAATAGTTGTCCAATGTCTTCTTAAAAACATCTTGTGTTGGAGCATCCATAGTTTCTGGAGACAAGTTGTTCTACTGATTAATTATTCTAATGTCAGAAATTTCCTCTTAGTTCTAAATTGATTCATTTCCATCCATAGTTTCATGTCCTACCTTCAGGTGTTTGGAGAATAGGTTGACCTATTCTCCATTTATGGGGTGGTAAGATTATGAAGGTCTTGGTGTTCTCTGAGCTTGATTATTTACTTGCAGACATTTCATTATCCCAGTAAGTAACATCATCAGGGAGATACACAATTGTGGCCATCATTTTCTTTTAAAACACTGTCCTCCTTCCTTGGCTGCCTCTATAATGAAACAAAGACTTACAGCTTGATCCTACAAATATTAGCATTTCTGATAAACTTTATTGGTTTGCTATAGCAAAACTTACTTTAATCGTATTTATTTATATACCGTAATAGGAAAATAACCATTTAGTTAAAACTCACTCTATGTTTTTATCATACTTGATTCCAGTTGTATTATTTATCAAAAGTAAATATTTAATATGTCATATTGGAGATAGTTAGTAGGTTCCCTAAAACATACTGGGCAATTTGAATTTAGGTAACAAAGGATGCAAAATGTAAATATATCTAAGCAAGCTCCATTATTTGTTTATTATTGTATTATACATGGAAACCTTACAAGCTTAGACCATAAAAATTGCTGTTAGCAGATTTTATTTGCTAAAAGATTTTTTTTTCAGTTACAGGCCTATTTTTATTCTTTTTATCCTTCCTATAAAAGACAAAATAGTTCAGGCAATAAATATTATACATTTAGAACTAATGCAAACCAAATGTTTTTTCTGCCTGGAAATATCTATAAAAATGGAGTTTTATTTTCCATCTGGCAAAGCCTCTTATGTGGGAATGGACCAATGGGACCTGCAGTAGTAAGAAGACAGCTAGACATTAAGCGAAATTGCACTGTATCCATTAATATGTATCTGTAAATGGAGCTACTGATTAGTGTTTTTATCAGTCTTGATCTGTCTCTGACTGTTTGAGTTGTGGTTAGTTTGTGAGGGGGGAGGAGATGAGGATTCACAAAGAACAGCCATTATAGGATGAAAGAACATGGCATGCTGAGGGAAAATGGAATCAAAGTGTACAAATGCAAACACTTGCTTCCCTGATAATATTTAGACTTTAATTTCTTCTTCATTTAGTTTTATTTTTTTTTAATAAAATAAATGGCAACTAAAGATGGCCGAGCCAATTGTAGATAGTACGCATCTGTACAGCAAAAAGGCTATTTTCAAACCTAAAGCTCTCAGCAGGATATTTATTTAATTTGTATTGGTTTTGGACCGCTGCCTGTAATGAGAAAAGATACAGGCTATGGTGACTGGGTGGGGGAAATGAGGGAGGAAGGGTAGCTACGTGCACTTTTTTGAACATGAAGGTACAAAGTGCCTTTGGTTGAATATTCAGTGAGTTTTCCTTTAGACACACTGCTTAGAAAGGCAAAAGAGCTTTCACACAAGCAGCCATTAGGAGTGAAATCTCAAAAGTGTAATGTGAAGTTATATAATTATAATTCATCTAAAAGTAAATATATATTATTTCTCATAGGATTGTCTGTTGGTCTGTTTCTGTCTCTCAGCATCCTTACATAAAGTTCATGTTGTGATTCAAGATGAAAGAGTGAAATTCATGAATGTAAAAGCCTTCCACTCTTTTAGAATCTTCCAATCAAGTGATAGGGATTCTTAATAGACTTCCTATCGTGTGAACTCTGCTGTGATCCACAGGTTGCTCACTCAATACGTGCTGTGCCTAATTTTCATGTAGATACTTTTTTTTGTGCACTTCACAAAACTGTAGGAAGAGTAGTCTAATTCTCTCCCAACCACACTGATTGGCTACAGCATAGAAAAAGAGGTGTGTCCTTCTCAAAAAGCTTCTCAAAATCACATGAGTTTTTTTTTTCCAAATCAACAATAAAATATTTGTATGTTGATAACATTTATAAAAAGCATTAATGCTTTACTGTTTATTTCCCTTTGATGTATAAGTGACATTGGGCCTCTGGCGCTATATCTTGCTTTCAAGAAGGTTTTTTTATTTATTAAATATACGTGCTGCCCATCTCATTAGAGATGACTAATATACCTAAAAATAAGTTGTAATGGTGCATGTCAACTTCTGAAACAAAAATTTTAATCTGAACATAAAATTAGTGCTTTTTCTTTTGTTCAGAGATGAGTAGAATATCTTGACATAAATTTAGAAATTTGTTCTAAATTATTGCAAACTTTAGTTTAAAGCAGATTTATTTCAGCAAAGTAAGGGAATATTTATATCAATCTTTCCTTGCAAAAGCTACACATTTAATGAAAAGTCATTGGATAAAAAAGTCCAAATTTTTTAAATAGGACAGTGTATGTCTTTCAGTAGTTCAAGACACAAATTTATTTACTCTTTTTTGCAGTTTATCTTCCATTTTAAGGTGTTTTCTTTCTCTTGCTGTAAACTATATCCTGACATCTAAAATGGCCAAGAATATATGTACTCTCAGACTCAGAATTTGTTAGTTTAGATTTGTAGCCAATTTCTCTATAAAATTTAAAGTGAATTGGACAAGAAATCCTGAGTTATGACCTCTAAAAACAAAAGGCTAAAAACTGCCAGGTTTTTCAGCTGGCAAAGTTCAATCAGAGTGAAGTCAATAAATCCATGACAGTTTATATCAGCTAGCAGTATGGCCAAGAGATCATGCAGGCTATTCCAGAAAAATTTCTTATTCCAGAATATTAAAAGCAAATGCATAATCCGAATGAACAGATCTCAAAGAACGAAAGAGTTTTATTTTCTGGACTCTTAAAAAATGCATGCTCCAAGTAGAAATAATGACTTTTAAATAAAGGTTCAGCAGAGATAAATTTTCACTCTAAACCTCTTAAAAATAAACATACAAAAGCAAGAGAAATATTGCTCAGAAAGATGTTAAGGTATAAGCTATATCAGAGCATAAAAATGTATGGTAGATCTAGATTTAGAGATTTTCATGGCTTAAGCCAGCACAATTTTGTAACTGGGAAAAAGGATGGAGGCAGTTTCTATTATATCCCCAAATGAGGGGTGGCATTCAAAATGTAGTTTTAAAATGACCACTTGCTTTATACAATGTTTCATCTAATGTACATAATCTTTTTAATTGCAATAAAAAATTATTTAAGTATTTTCAATTTCATGCATTCATTTCAACTTATGGACCATTAACTTTAATTGACAAAAAAATGGAAGAGAAAGATGGATATAAGATGCAATGAAAAGAAAGGGGAAGTTCAAGTAAATATTACAATAAAATCTTTGGTGGAACAAAATTCATTACTTTGAATGCCTATGTTTCAACTTCAGTCTCCTGCATACAGGAGGATGTCTTGCTAGTTAAAATAAACTGGCTTTTATTCAAATGGATCAATGGTTTGATTTAGTGTAAGAAAGGTTCTGTGTTCTTGTAGATTAATTTTGATTCTGGGGAATAGGAAACAGAAATTATTTATATTAGCTGCACTGATCTGAAAACCTTATATACTTGTAAGTGTTCTATGATTTAGAAAGGACATCACTTATGATGATATGGTATATAATATATATAGAATGACCCGAGTACAGTCCATAGTGCTTCCAGTTAAAAAGACAAGCTAATGTGGTGATGAATCCTATTTTATAGAAAAACATTGACTATTTGATAGCATCTTCTGCCCAAAGGACCATCAAAGGTCAATTTTCTACTTGAAGAGCTTTCTGATTTTAATTTATAAAGGGGCAGCAGGAAGTTAGCAGCGATGACCAACAAGCACAATAATAATTGATTTAATAAGCCAGACATCTGCCGGAGTAGAAAAGCCTTCACAAAATATGTCCTGTCTAAGCCTATCAGTTAAAGTATATGTGTAGGTCAAATACATGGATTATATGGATATAGCAGGCTTTCTCCCACTAACTCTAATTATAATCTTCTGTTACTAATTCAAATTATTACTGAATTTGCATTTATGATCTATAAATTATGTTATGCACATTTTCCGCAAGTTGGTACTCTGTTTTAATTCATTCCCCCTGTGAATTATGGATGGAGAGGGAATGCAATCAGTGCATATACCTGTGGAAACTTTTCTGAAAGCATTATAAGACAGCAGGTGATCAAAAAAGATATAATGGATATCCATGGACATCCCATGCTGTCTGATGGATTCATCTATATGCATCATCAACTGAACTTGAGCAGAAGCCAGAAGCAAAACTGTATATGTGATATAACAAAGTATTAAAGCATAATGATTGTCTCATATGTGAATTGGGACATATCTGAGCTGAATCCTACTTCTACAATGCAATATATTCACAATATGATCTTAAACAAGTGTTTGGTTAGCTTTATCCTCCCAATTACAAGTATTCACCATAGGCACTGGGCAACCAGAAACCATAGATCCAATGCAGCATATAAATAATTCTTCTCCTTCTCTTTTTTCCCCCTCCTCTCCCCTTCCCCTGCTCCTCCCTTCCTCCTCCTCTCAAGTAAATCTAAATTTGGCTTAACTTTTGAAGATCACTATTAAATCAATCAAAATCAAATCAAATCAAATTTTATTTGTCACATACATAGTCATACATGGTACGAAATGCAGTGAAATGCATGTGTGACCGCTCACAACCTTAGATAATAGAGCAAAGAAGAGTCTAGACAGGGTAGGGAAATAAGTTAGGAGTGAGGTAGTTTGTGGGGATTCTGTTTAGTCCTGGTTGTTATGGTTTATGGTTTAGGGTCTGTATTGCCTGTGGGAAGAAGCTTTTCCTTAATCTCTCTGTGCTGGCTTTCAGGGAGCAGAAGCACTTTCCTGTCTTCATCATAGCGAACAGTCCATTGTTGGGATGGCTGGGGTCTTTCACTATCCTGCTGGCTGTGGTCTGGCATCATTTGTTAGTTCAGTTCAGGGAGCTTGGTGCAGATAATGCACTCTGCTATGCGCACCACCCTCTGTAGGGCTTGCCTGTCCTGCATGGTGCTGTTTCCGAACCAGGTAGTGATGTTGCCCATCAGGATGGATTCTATTATGCAGGAGTAGAAGTTCCTGAGCACACTGGTGGTCAGTCTGAAGTCTCTCAGATGTCTGAGATGGTATAGACATTGTCGGGTCTTTCTCACCACAATGTCAATGTGTTGGGTCTATGTCAGGTTCTGTGAGATGTGGACGCCTAGGTATTTGAAGCAGTCCACTATCTCCAGTGGGCTCTTGTTGATGACAGGGGGTCTGATATGTATAATTCAACCTTCATTCTACTGGAAAAACAATAACCCTATTTGCTTCCCCTCCTGAAAACTACAAAGGAATTATGGGCATAATTTTGGATATAGGTCTTTTATTCTGTCTGTAAATATTCTCTTCCTGAGCAAGAATTGTCCACTGCAATTTAGTTGATGTTTCTGCCTGGTGACCTCTCAGTAGATTTAGTATTATCTGTACATACTTTATTATATCCCTTATAATTGATTTCACTGCATTCTTCTTAAGTGCCTGCTCTGGCAACTGCAGCATCTGCAGTGACTATACAGTATACATGGGATCTTGGTTCAACTAGAACTCTGGAATAACTCTTACTTTATCACCATCATAGCTGCCAACCTTAGTCCAACAAAATTAAGAAGGAAACCAATTATAAACAGGCAGATATTTTTTTCAGTATGGATTATTGCCAATAATTTCCTAAAGCCCACATAATATTGAAAGCAAGCATATAATGAGTCACCAAAGCTTATACAACAAACAAAATGAATTAAAACTTAGGCAATATCCTTACTGTTGGCAAAGAGTAGCCATTTTTTTTGTAAAAAAATATCAATTTTGGCAAAGTTTTAAATAAATGGCTTATGCAGTATTTTCCCCGTTAATTCTATTGTGCTAAATTTCACAATATCCTAAACTAAATTCGAAATGATGGCATGTTTCAGTAATAACTTAGGTCTGTTGTCTGGATTCAGTTATGAATACTTTAGCATGTTGACTTCATTGAGAATAAGCATCTATGGATGCAGTCGAGCATTTATGAACAGATGTTATATTACAGGATTTTTAAAGTGTTTAGTCAACCCTAAATTAATTCTAATCACTAAAGCAGTTTAACTATTTCTTTCACATTGCATGAAACAACCTATTTGCATGCATTTCCAAACATTACTTTTGCAATGTATGAAGAAGGATCTGTAATGAATTTCTTGAGGGATCATGTATTACAAAGTCGTAATTTACAGTTAGTCAAGAGCTAGCTCACTTTGATATCTATACCTTTGTATTCAATGGGACTTGTTTCCTAAAAAAAAACCCCTGCTGTTTAGGATTTATCCTATAGATACTAAGAGAATAAAACATATTGAACAAGGGCTGTTGCTGACTAACAGTCAATACATTTGATTGTGCACACCATTTTGCCAGTTTGGTTTCATGGTTAAGGCACTAGGCTAAAAAGCAGGAAACCATCAGCCTTAGGCATAAAAGCCAGCTGGGCAGTCACTTTCTGTCAGTCCAACTTACCTCACATGTATGTTGTGGGAGAAATAGGAGCAGAAAGGTGTGTTGGCTATGTGTGCTGCCTTGAATTATTTGTAAAAATAATAACGGGAGGATAAAAATAATAACCAAATCAATAAATAATGGAATTTCCCATTAGCTTCATCTGTTACTGAGGTCCTTCTACATTGCAATGGTTCTGGAAAGAGTCACTTTTCTGTCCATCTTTGGATATTTCATATATCTGTTTACTTACTAGATTTAGAGGTTGGCCATCTGCAAAATGACTCTGGGAAGCCTCAGGGTTTTGGTTTTTTTTTTAAAAGATAAATAATGCAGAGAGAATCTGAAACATCCAGTAGTTTAAACCTTCTGCTGTTCTGGATAATTAAGTCCATCTTAATTCATTCCCAATTTTTGAGTATTAATTGTAACAATTGAACTATGTTTCCTTCTTATCTATTAAGGGATTGGACCACACTGGTTTCTTTTTTATCTTAATGAAATAAAACTTTCAGGAATTATAGAACATTGTAAGAAGAGGCAGTATGCCAGATTTCAGAAGGAAATTTTAACTGCACACCTTTTTCTTTCTGTTTGAAATGTATGCAGCTAAAACACATTGTATATATTTAATTGCTCTCTAATTTGGCATCCAAGAAGAATAGGGCCACCTGATCCTTATTGACTGAGCTAAGACCACCACAAATCGTCTTATTCAGACCAATATTGTAAGGTTCATACCAGCTTAATCTGGAGATTTAATCATTCAATTTTGTTTCATGAAATCTGTTTCCCTGAAAATGGCTGTCTTTCGAGATATGATGCTTATAATTGCATGTGGAAGAAAATGCATATATCAAAAAATATTCCTTACAATTCAAAGTCTGGATCTATGTTGTATGTAATCTATTGCTCAAGATGTTTTGAAAATGCTAGACTTTGTTTAAAATAAACAGGAATTCTGCAATTCTGCTGAGAGAAACAACAACATTACACAAGTGGGAGAAGGATTTAATTATTGTAGCTGATACAGGTGTTATGTTGCCTGTGCTTCTTCTGTTGGACAGTTTGGACTAACTTTGATCAAAGGAAGGATCACCCAAGTGAAAGGTATGGGACAATCACTAGACAACAAAGAACTTAGCTGTTGATCACCCTTAACAAATTACTATCTGAAGTTACTTTCAACCTTCAACAGCACTGACTTAACTGAAGACATGACTGCAATTATAGGATACTGAAACATAGTCTGGATTGCATTCTTTCAATTAAATAAGGAATATGATCCATTGCAGTAAATTGTCAGCAAGCTGCCTTTTACACAAAGCCCTAAAATGTACACTGGGAAAAACCCACAAACCTAAATTGCTTCCAGTTTCCCCACCCCCTCCAAACTCTTTTATCAACAATACCCTGACAAATCTCCTTCACATAAACTTTAGGCATAACTGTTTACCATCACAGCGTACTTACCATGTAATTCTGACTGAAATACAAGGCAAACAGAAGGATTTATTTTCAGAACATGATGGCCATATGTTTGGAATTGACATTAATGGAATTCATACTCCTGACTCTACAGATACTGTAAGTGGAAAATTCTGGACTATAAATACAGACTCATCGATTGCAACAAAGCAACTGCTCTTTTGCAAGATATGGGAATTGAGCACAACTAGTGAGTTGCCACTATCAAATAGATGGGCAATGCAAAGATTATGGCAAAGGAGCTGTAAAAGTGTGTTGACATCTCAATAGGACAACCTTTCACTGGCAATGCTTGTTCTTCATGTGGCATACTGATATTTATGATATAAAAATGGGTGAGAACATTATCAAGGGTGAATTTAATTTGATGCAATTTAAGTTTCATCATATTACATTAAATAAATGAAATAGTATTGTGGTAACTTCCAGTAATGTTATTGCACTGTCACATCAAAGTTACACTTGCTTAATAACTCTTGGAGGAATTCTGACAGCTACATTTAAGATTTTTGAAGAGCTTATGTTTCTCTAGGACTTTATACAGTATTGCCGCTAAAAGGAAAGTCACAGCATTGCTTTTGGGAGCAGAAAAGGAGGACACAAATTAAAATTATTATCCATCACTTCTCATGCAACAGGAATATTACATTCTCTTGAACAGTGCAAACAATTTTGTCTCAGGACTGCCTGATTTTCTCATTATGAGTATGGCAGAGAAGAAAAGCAAAATTTTTATCTGTAAGCATACAGATGGCGAATAAATGTTTTACTATACTTAACAGAGTCTTGCATCGTTGCAAACTTATTGATATTTTCTATGAAGTCAAACCTATAATAAATCATGCATCTGCCATGCTGATATTATTATTTAATGACCATATTAAGCTTGATTCCTGATTTTGTCAGCAGTATGGAAGTAATTTGCAGTCTTTTTTTCCAACTTCCCAGTCTAACTGACAGCCCTGGAATTTCCTAGATGTTTCTGTCTGAGCCAGACCTGTCCCTGCTTTGACATTACAGTTTTATCATCCTGCAGTATGAATATTAAAGGAAAGCAAAAGAAAGGACAGGACAGGACAGGAAAGGAAATTACTTATGTACTAGGACTATAGATGTTCATTTTTTTAAAGTTAGCATTCAACCAACTCTCAGCATTTGCCAAGTATTGCACTATAAATTTAATTATCATTTGCCAAAATAAAGCAATTGTGATTCAATACAGCAAGCTTGCCTTAGTTTTTTTTTTTTCCCCTGAATAGTAGGTTGGCTAGAAAATGTAAAGTCTTTCTGGTTAGAACAGTTGCAGGGTAAATCCATATATTTAAGAAATTTTATCATTCTGTTTGCTTGTA
>JANHFJ010003229.1:57407-68151 GCA_032468195.1 Cerberus rynchops
GGAGCGCTTTAAAGGTGAGTACCAACACCTTGAATCGCACCCGAAAGGCCACAGGAAGCCAGTGCAGCTCGCGCAGGGAAAGGTGTAACATGGGAGCTCCAGGAAGCTATACTTACTATGCATGCTTACTATGTGTTAATCCTTAGATTTAATCATTAGCAATGCATTAGATGACCTGATAGAAAAATGCTTATGTATGTAAATGTATTTTCAGCTGGATATTTGATTGTAGTTAGAGATTATATAATTATCAACTATACGTGAAGATATAAAATTCTTTTATATTGGCCATTTAGAATTTGATCGGACCCATTCTCATTTGGAATAATTGTGATGATGTAATCTTGTTGAAGGATAGTTCTGATAAAAGGATTTGCACAGTTATATGCAACAGTAAATGAATACTAGTGTAAGAAAGAAATCTGTGTAATTGTCATACCAGAGAAGGATTTCAAAGTAATTTCTGTAAACATGCATTTAACTTTTTTAAAAAAATTGTCACTGTCACTTAAAAGTAATATTTCATAATAGATTGGGAAAAGTACTTTTTAGAAGCCTGGGATCAATAGCAACAAGTTTGGAGATCACCAGGCAGACTCAAAAATTTGACCTGCTGGCTAGACATGCAAACTTTAGGAGACCTTAACAGTGGAAAAGAGCTAGAGGCAGAAAGAATACAGCTTTCTTTTGCTGAATGGGTACATTCATTGCCAGCAGTTATATGACCTTCAGGGCTTCTCTGGGAGGACAGTCCGAGTAGTATAGCATTTTTGCTGCTGGAAGAGGCTTTTGGAAATAATGAAATAGATGGTGCACAAAATCCTAAGGACTCCATTTATGGAGACATAATTGTATCCTATTCTGAAAACATGTTGCAAGGGGCCGTATCAATTTATCTTAGACGTAGAGCCATTCAGAGTAGGCTTTTGTGAAGTAGATATATCAAGTTATTCTGTTGAAAAGAACTAGTTCCTATGCAACTCTAGGATTGATATGCGTGACTGATAAGCCTATATACTGTAAATGTCAATTCACAGGTTTATAATTAAGCATAGCCCTCATTTGTTAGAAACAGCAAACACAACAATCAAATCTACTAATCAGTGTTGCTAAGAGTATAGAAAATAAAATGAATACATACAAAGAAAGTTTCAGGTGAAGGACTGGTAAAAGTTGCTTTACAAATCAAAGGGGACGGGCGAAATGGAAAATATAAATAAAAATTTTAGTTTCATTTTTGTCTGAAGCTGATGTAAGAGAAGTCATCCTTCTCTTAAATTTCATAAACTATGGTTTAGAATTATACTGGTTGCAGTCAATAAGTCTTGTTAATAGTCAGTTTTATAGCTGGATGTATTTGCAAAACTCAGTTCAGATAAGTACTATTGTTGCTATAAGTACTTAACTGTAGGACATGTAGCATAGTAATATTTGTTTCTTTGTTAGTTTATTTATTGCACACCTTTATTATTTTTTCTAAACAATTTGGGCAATGAACATGTCTTATACTCTTTTCTTCCTCCTCTTGCCTCACAACAACTACTTTGTGAAGTGAGTTGGGCTGAAAGAAAATGACTAGCCCAAGTTCACCAGCTGGCTTTCATGACTAAGGCAGAATTAAAACTCAAGAATTTCCATTTTCTAGCCTGGTGCCTTAACCACTGGACCAAGCTGGCTCTCAGTACTGATATATGTAAAGTGAAGTTTCCTTGGGACAAATGGGTCTTAACTAGACTTTTGTATTAGTGGGGATTGAAGAAGGGATTCCCTATAAATTGGCACTTGCTTTACACATTGCTTTGTTTCAAAACTGAGACTGTTTGCATGGACTGTATCTTTTGTAACATTGAGAGTACTTAGTTTGGTATTTTTGGCACACTACTCTTACTGTTTTAAACAAACATCAACGGTTTTGGTTGCTGAAAGACTTCAGCTTCCTGTGTTAACTAGCATGTACATGATTCAACACTATGATATGAAGTTATATTTCTATAGTGCAAGCAGGGTAATTTGGTAGTTGAAGTTGAATAACCTGGGATAACATGTAGTGAAGTCAAGATTTAAAAACGACACCCCACTTCAAATAAAGCATATCAATTCACTTCGCCTATCTTCAGTTGGCTTTTGTTGGGAGGTTCCATATTGCTAGTGGGTGTTCTGTAATTTGCAAAATGCCAAATCTGTAAATTTAAAGGAACCTAATGAGAGATGGAATAAAGGTTATTTTAATAGAGAGTTTTATTCCCACACTTTTCTTCCTTGAACTCAGCATGTACTTTATTTACCGTAGTTAGTCTAATGCTACTAAGGATAATCTATTTTAATGAAAGCATTCCTGGGAACATTTATCCCCAAAAAATTTGCATTGCCCACTTAAAGCTTGTTAAATGTAAATATTAATATTATGTTTAGATTGAAAAAAGGAAAAGGAATCCAAGAGTTGCTGGATGTGGGGAGATGATGGGCAGGAGACCTTCCCTGAATATATCATTCTAAAACTACAAGCATCCACAGGTCTTCATCCTCAAATTACTATTTGTTCTGGCATGGATCCTTGGAGGTTATCAGATCTGCTTCTAAAAATTATTTGAGATCTGTAGTCTGAGTTGCTTAAATATGTAGATAAAAATGAATTTCTAGTTTCTTCTGATTTAATACCAATTGACAAAATGCACTGTGACTTGCAATATTTGTAGTTGCTCAGGAAATAATGTTTGAAAATTAATTTATAAATAATTTATTATTGACTTCTGTTTGAATTCATCTGTATTTCTGTTGATCTGGTAATTATTTCTGTAGCTGGCAAATGCTCAGGAAATCCAGGCAGAGAGTACTTCAATATTATACCCTGAAATGCCAGGCAGTGGGAAACAATAGAAGAAGGAAACTCTAGGGGAAAAAATGGGAGAGAGGCTTATTAGTACACACCTTGTGTTATGTAGTATACTAAATAGAGACAAAGAAGACACCCTCCCAACCCCTCCCCCTCACAACACAATACTGTGCTCTGCTTACCGTATCTCCAGTGCTGACCATTGTGCAACCCTGGGATTGATGAGCTAGGCATGAACATTTTGCACTTCAGGGGGACAATGAAAAAAAAATCATTTCAGTTATTGCTAACCCCTGGGTGGTAGATTAGATAGGTGTTTTTCTGATCTAATATGGTTTTTCATTTTACTTGGGTAAATATTTGAAATACAAACAGAAGAATGTAGATGGAACCTATTGAGATAGACATTAGAGGTAGCTCTTGACTTACGATGTAACAGACCCTCCTCATCTGCATAGTTGCAAGTTATGATAGTTGTAAAAGGGGTCACCATGTTACAAGACCCAATTCATATGACCTTTTTGCAGCAGTCATAAAGCAAATTTAAGCAAATTCTTTATTCGCTATAAGCTATTTTTTTGCAGAAAACCAGAAGTAAACATAGCAAATAAAGGTTGTTAATTGTGGTTGTCTAACCATGGGATGCTGTAAATGCAGGCCGATTACCAAGCACTCAAAATATGATCATGTGACTATGTGGAGGGGGCAAACTTTAGAATTGGGTCAAATGATTATTAAGTGACCAGTCATAACTTGAAGACTATCTATATATAGGCAACAACAAAGACAAGGTTAAGTGTAATATTCGTAGGAATTTCTAGAAATTTGTGACAAAATATTTGTTTTATTATCTAGTAATTTCAGCATCCTTGAAGAAGAACATTTCTACAGCATATTGTTTGTTTGTTTAGAAAATGTGTACAGCTGCCCAACTTGTGAACAATTCTAGGTGATTAACAACAATATGGATTTAAATCTTTTCTGCAGCAGATTTTCCTTTGAGCTTCCTTTGATGCATTAGTAGTTTTCTGTGTCTACATGAATATAGATATTTGTGCAATGTATCATCTGTTTATCTAATTGTAAGGGTATCTTTTTCCACAGTTTATATTTCTAATTTTTTGTAGATGGAGTTTTGTACAGAAGAATAAGACATAGAGAGAATAGATGGAATACACTGGTTGAGTTCTTCTCTCTTGCTTCGTTGGTAAATATGTCTGAGAACTGAGATAACTAGCCAGAAAAATATAACTTACAGATTTTTGAAGAACTATTGAATAACCACACAGAAGTGGTTATATACACTTCTTGTATATACTACAAGAAGTGACTATATACACTGTGTCTTGTATCCAAGGCTATATTCAGCAGGGCATCCTCTTGATTAATTACTGGATGTACATGGGCAAAACAGATTTTTCTGAATGCTTTCCAGTCCTGAATATTATCAAGAAAACATTTGAACATTGATGCATTTGTGAACTTCTAGATGCTGACATGTGATCACACTCCACAACTTGCTACATTTGTCAGTGAAGGACAACAAAACATTTAAGTATTTTGAAAGAGGCTTGATTGCCAGAATTGCAAAATGCCATGCATACAGTAAATACAGAAGAAAGTATGCAGAGGCAGTAGGTTTCAGCAGCAACTGCTGCCCTTTTGTCAGATTCATGCTTTCAGTACAAAGTACATAATATATAAATTATGAATGTGCAGTCAGAGAAGACAGTTTAGCTAAGATACAGTACACTGCATATTAAATGTTCTGACAAACTCTTTTCTGAATGTGTCTAACATACTCAGAAAGGAGAATTAAGAAATTAATAAATCTATTAACTGTTTCTGTAAATTAAGCAAGTTTTTTTTAAAAAGACTAACATGGGGTTTTCTGATCATCTGTTTTCTTAAACGTGTTGATTGCAATATTGGTAATGAAATGCTAAGTAGACAAATATTTGCTCATTGTAATTTTCTAATGGTACAGATTTTGTCATCTATCCTCTCTCTTTCTCTCTCTCTCTCATCTATCTCATGATCTAGCTAGCTAGCTAATCTCAAGAAAGAAAGTAAATACTTTGCTTTCTTTTATCAAAATTCTTCTTCACAGTTTAACCTGCTAAGCTGCTTCTTGCAATGTCAATAATACTACAGTACCTCCTAAGAATTCCTTAGGAGCTTATGCTTATACTTTAAAAATCCCTAAATATCTCCTTTTGTGCTATCTAGAATGTATTATGAATTGTAAATTGCATTATGTAGTGTGAAAACAGCAATTTCTTGTGGTGTTAAGGATTGATTTTGAAGTATAGGGAAGGAAACTGAGTATAATAAAGATATGGTCCAATTTATCAAATGGAGTTGAAGAGAATTTAAAGGAAGCACAATAAGTAAATATGGTTGAAATGAAAATAATTATAGGATTGTGTAAAAGAAACATCTACCGGGAATATGGAAGGGTGTTCAGAATGGAAGCTTCCTTCTGTATTGATTCTTTTCCCAAGAGAAGAACTTTAAGATCTGCTAATATGTTATTTCTGTCTTGACATTTGGTGTGTATCAGCAATAATTTAAGCATATTCATCATTTTTGTATCCTTTTTCTTGAAGAATAGCAAGCTCTCTCCACAATAATTATCTTACACACTACCAATGATTATTTGGAAGCTTTTGTTAATATCATTGCAATGTCTGTCTATACTTCTGTTTGTTTTCCTTTCAATGTAATTTTCCTTTTAATGCTAGTTATATGAGTATTTTTTCTATTGCAATATTCCCTTCAGGCTTATTCTTCATATAGCATCTGTGGACTATATTTTAGCTATCATAGCTCTACACTATCTTTTATTCCCATGTGGGTCACATTACTTTCTTTGTCTATATAAATGAATAAGTGTGTTTGCCCTCTGTCATCTGGAGGGCTGTTCATGGAAACACAGTGAGATAAAAACAGCTATTACATTCCTAATTAACTTAAATGGCATGAAAAAGGAATAAGGTGGCTGCACCTTAAATTGCCAAATAGTTGGAACTTGGAGATCTCTGGACTGTGAGATTCTAGTTAGCCAGCAGTGAGATTCTAATTAACCATTGTAGAGTAAAGTATCATTCATTTCTCTGGACTGTTTATACTCACAACCTCCTGCATGCTTATTTTGATCCAAAGAAACATGATACATTCTCAGAGATAAAGTCAGTAGCAGGCAACTTCCTTCTCCTCTAGCAACACTCATATTTAGGGAGAAATGGCTCTTTCAGCCGAATTGCCTGGCCTCTGTCCAAGCTTCAGAAAAAAAAAAGTTATTAATCTCATCTTGATCTCATTCAGAGTGGTTTTCTTTCACTTTAGAGCCAAATCTCTGAACCTGATGCATGTTTGCTGTTCTGCAGTGGCTATGATATCCCTTTGCCACTCTTCATGAAGAGTCAACCAATTTCTACAGAATTAATGGTTTGTAGGACTAATAAATCAAATTCTTGACCACAGTCCAGAATGATTTGACATTGCCTTCTTCCATAGTGGTTTTTCAGTCTCATAGCCCAGACTAAGATTTCCAGATATGCTCCCATCCAAGCTTTAGTGATGTTGGGGCCCCTTAATTTTTCTGTGATAAGCAAAATCACTACATCTGATAATGTATAGGTCTATATTCCTGTCTCCATTTTGAGTTATGGTTGTTACTTGTTGTTTGATAGTGAGATGTTTGCTTGTGAAGGTGACTATTACGGTATTTTATGATGATGATATTAAACTGTCTGATTATTATAACTGTAATTAATGCTGATAACTTGTTAAAATAATACATTAGTTTGTCTTACAAGTAATGTTACAGGCAGAAATATATTCTTACTCATAATTTAAAAATTCTGCTATATAAAGCTGTGGTTTATATGTGCATGTATGTTTTTAATAGAATAAGATTGACACCCAGAAAATAGAAAACAAGGCAGCTCAATTAGATTGCCATAACTAAGAGTAAAAGTTAATAATGTTGCAATCTTAACAAATAGCCATAAGGCAGCATAATTACTGAGTGTATGGTATTTGGTTTCTGCAAACAGAAATTCAGAATTGCATAAGTTCATATACAGTATAATCATGAACCACACTGAATGGGGGGGGGGAGGAAACTGCAAAAAATTCTTCTTTTCTTTAACCACAACTTATGAATTACTGCAAGCTAATTTAATTAAATCCATATGCATTTCTATGCCTGAAACTTTTAATTTGCTTTTGACTTCAAAGTGCATAAGAGTATAGATTGGTTAAGCAATGCAAACACTATATTTTCTTTTCTTAGTATTGTAAGAAAAAGATTTCAGTTGGCGACCTGCATGTTACCAGCTTATTGCATCAGATAACAGAACTGTTTAATGTTTCTTCATATTTAAACCAGCAAATTTACCTTGCTGGACTATTGGGTTCCTCTGGCCCACAGACAGACCTACTTAATTAATGCTCATTTTGTGGAGTGTAATGGGCTGTTGGCTGGATTTCTGGTTGCCTGTCTTTTATGAGTTTGGACTTTTATTGGTGTTTGAGAACTTTGATCTTTTGGAAACATCATGTGACTGCATGGTGGCTGCAACAGAGCTTGCTGCAATGCAGCATGTTTTGGGGTTACTGGTCTGATTGAGGCAGATCTCTGGTTTTGTACAATCTGACTTTGGGAGGTTGTACAAGAGAACTTTCAAGAGTCAACTGGACTTTGTGGTTTTTCTTTGAAGATGTTTTGCTTCTCATCCAAGAATCTTTTTCAACTCAGGTTATTTGGACCCTTTTCAGTTGTCATTCAGGCCTGGATACGGCATGGAAATGTCATTGGTCCTGCTTTTGATGATCTCTAGTTGGGAGTGGGATGGGGTAGTGTGTCCATCCCTTTTCTCCTTGACATCTTGGTGGTCTTCAATACCATTCATACCTTTCTGAAGTAGCTTCAGAGAAAATGGGGAGCACCAGTGTTGTCTTGGTTCACTTCCTTCCTCTGGCCATTCTTATTCAGTGTTGATAGGAAGTGAGAAGTTCCCCCTTAGGTTATTTTCTCTGCTTCTGTTTAACATATACATGAAATCGCTGAGTGAAATTGTCATCATTTGCTGAGATATCATCAGTATGCTAAAGATACCATGATGGAATGCAGTAAGGAGGTAGAAGGAGACATGTAAAAGAAAGCGAGTGAGGGCAGCCCCTGCCTAATAATTTACAGAGTATATTATAGATGTTAATAGTTGAATGCTTAGTCTGACAAGATGCTGTCTATGGGGTGAAACAATAAAAAACTCAGCATGGAAGAATCACCATGTGTCCTTCTTGATTTTGGGCTTGCAGATTTTCAACTGTATGTCTCAACCTATGGTTAGGTAAGCAATGTCGTGTCCTCCCTCTTGTAGTGCTTGGAGACTATTAAGGGCTGATTAGGGAGCAATGGGCTGAAACAGATCTCTGGTAATATGGAATGGCTCTGGATTAGGGGTTTTTGGTCCATGCAGATTTGACATCTTTGGCCCTGGATAGGTTGCATTGCTTCAGATGGACTCATGTGTAATTCAGGAGTTCTCTTGGACTTGCAACTCCTGCTGAAGGAGCAGGTGGCACTTGTGGCCAGGAAGGCCTTTGTGCAAATGTGATTGTGAATTAGCTACATCCTTTCCAGGACCAAAAAAATCCTCCTCACAACCATCCATGCCCATCTCTCAACTTGATTACTGCAATTTACTGTGCATGGGACTGTCCTTGAAAAGTATCTGGAAGTTTCAATTGGTTCAATACGTGGCAGCCCATATGGCTTTGTGCAGGTTTAGATTTACACGTATGTTAATTCACTCTCAGGAGTTGCATTGGTTGCCAATTTGTTTCTGGGTCCAATTCAAGCTATTGGTTGTTAGCTTTAAGGTCCTACATGACTTGGAGCTAAATTAGTTGAAGGATTACTTTTCCCAATTATATCTACCCAGTCTGCCAGAGTGGGGATGTATTGTATGTTATGGATGCCCTCTAGTGGGACCAAGAAGCCTTTTCCATTATTGCTCCCTTCCTGTGAAGCATCATCTCCATAGAGATAAGATTGGCCTCCTTGATACTCTTTTGAAAGGCCCTGAAATCACGTTTTTGCTAGTGGGTCTGGGGACCCCGGGTTAATACAGAGTCCATCAAGTGGTTTGTTTATTTGGTTGGTTGTTGTCATGGTGGGAGGGTTTATTGGGCTTTGTATAACGGGTTTTACTTCTGTAAGATGATCGGAATCTCTATGGTGAGTTGGGGGCACCTATGTAAATTTTCTTAATATTTATTAATAAATAAATAAATAAATAAATCTGCTGTTGCGGTGCTAGATTTCAGTCAGTTTATTTTAAAATAAATATAGTTATACATAAAGGAAGAATGCCAACTTGATTTTAGTTCATCCTTCTGGCCCTTCTTGCATCTCCAAGGAGAGCCACAAAAAAAGATAATTTTGTATTGTGTTCAGCTGCTGAATTGCAACCTTTCCCTGTAATTCTACTGACTATATGTTGTCTACTGTTACTCTTCTGAACTGACTTTATTCCTGGTGATTTCAATGACATCCATTCTGTCTCAACACATTGTCTCTAAAATATTAAAGTATATTGTGTGTGTGTGTGTTTGTGTATATGTGTCTCTGTCTGTGTATGTATATGTGCTTCAGGAACAAAAGACCAAGGCTACACTTTAAGTTCCAATTAAACTGATTAGTTATTCATGTGTATATACAGGAATCTTGGTCAAGTAACAGCACTATTTTTACAGTAGATAAGGGTTAACAGAATAAATGCGGGGTTGGACTTGTAGCAATATAGAGATTCTAGACTGATTCCTCTTTTGACACTTCCCCAGGCCTTGCCACTCCTCCCCCACAACTCCCCACCACTACCAAAATCAAAGAATAAAATCTCAATATCAAACTGGGGTCACAAGTTGCCCTGCTCCAAAGGCTCATTTTAAGAGTTTTAATAAATGACAACAAAACCTGAAATTCATCAAATTTGGTACTCAACACCGTCAGGATTCCTCATCAAATTTGGTACTCAACACTGTTAGGATTCCAAGTAATAGACCCATAGCAAGCAAAACTCTGGGGCAGATAGATTCCTCAAAGAATAGCTTTATATCATATTGGCACAGATCTGGTGTAAACTGACTCTCCTAAATTCCAAGTTCCCCTGTCAACCCTGAAGCTAATCTGACTGAAGCCATCTTGGAGCTTCAGTGTTGTCACACTGGAGCTGAGGGATGGGGGGAGGGTTTGAGATAGTTGTGACTTTGTAGCCAAAATAAAATACTTTCTCTTGGGAACCAAGGACATTATCACACCTGGTCAGAGGAAAATAATAGTGATGTCACTAGGCAACGAAATGGATACGTGATTGGACCATGTGACTGACTGTTTTGAGAAAGTGAAAAAATTAGGTGAAAACTGCAAGAACCCTGCAGAGTCAGTTTTCACCTAATTAAAAGTAAAACTTTTTCACTTTCTCAAAACAATCAGTCACATGATCTAATCATGGCTCTGTCTGGTTGTCTGGTGACATTACTCCTCCAGATGTGAGAATGTCCTTGGTTGCCAAGAGAAAGTATTTTCTTTTAGCTATGAAGTCACAACTATCTCAAATCTCCCCTTCCTATCCCTCGGCTCCAATGTGGCAACACTGGAGCTCCAAGATGGCTTTGGTCAGGTCAGCTTCAGAGTTGACAAATACATTTTGACATGATAATTTTGTCCCACTACTTATTGGTTGTTGGGTACTCAATGCACAAGCTAGAGCTTATCAGTGTTGGCTGCCTTTTGACTCACTATATTATTCCTTATGGGAAAATTTTGTTTGGTACTCATTGTTTTTGGTATTCATTGTGCCTCCCAGAACCAATTAACAATGAGTAGCCAGGTACCAC
>JANHFJ010003229.1:75495-86855 GCA_032468195.1 Cerberus rynchops
GTATCACCCTCTGTAGTGCTTGTCTGTTTTGCATGGTGCTGTTCCCAAACCAGGTTGTGATGTTGCCCGTCAGGATGATTGTTTCCACAGGAAATGCCACTATACATTTCGATGCTCATGGGGACTAGGTTCAGGATCCAAACCCTATAGTATCCTTGTGTCATGTTAACATTCTGCTGGTAAAGAGTCTGCAAACTGAGGTTGAGATTGTACAGGATTATATTAATCTAGTTTTCTCACATGGATTGTTAGTTTGTCCATTAGAACAAGATTCTGCTAATATATTACAGTTTTTGTTGGTATATAATCCCATATAAATGTCTCCAAAATCTCTGCACGTAGACTCCAAGCCCTTTCTTCTTCGAGTGGTGATAAATTATATTATAGAATGGTTGTGCATCTGTATTATAATTTAAAGTGATATTAGTGTGGGAGAGCTAAGTACTGTGGCGTTTCTAGTGTAGAAAGTATTCTCTGAGCCAACTGGACACTTTCGATTGAAAATTCTGCATCAGTTCTAAAATAACATCATAGAATCATAGAACTGGAAATGATCACACAGGTCATCTAGTCCACATCTGGTCCGCTCAATGCAAGATCCACTAAGCACTCTGAAAAATATCCGATTTTTATTTGAAAGCCTCTAGTGGAGAACTCACTCACATCATGTACTACTGTATATCATCTGATACATTAAGGAAATGTCTCCCAATATCTATCCTGACCTTCATCTTCCTTTTAGTTTTACTTCATTGCTTCTGGTCCTGCACTATGGGGCAGCAGAGAACAAGTATTTTTTCTCTTCTGAGTGACATTTTGTTACCATATTTCCCCTTAGTCATCTTTTCGGTAGGCTAAACATATGCAAGTCCTTTAACCCACAACTCAGATATTTAAAGAGGAAAAGTAACTTTTATTGTCTTCGCAGCTCCCAGGTGAAGTGAGTACAGCTGAAATTGACACGTGGCAGAAAGAAGTTTGGCATGATAATGTCACTTTGCAAGCTTGAACCTTTCATCCTGATATCACACTTGTTATTTTATTTTCAGAGAATCCTAGAACAGCCCTTCTAGGTAAATATTTTAGGGGATAAATAAGTTTTCCTTTGCAGTCAGTATAATTTATCTCCAGTTGCAAAGATCTCAGAAAAAGATGTTTTCATCTTTATATTATCACCTAATTCAGGGGTGGGCAACTGTGGCCCCTTTATGAGCTGTGGACTTCAAATCCCAGAATTCTTCTGGCTCAGAAATTCTGGGAATTGAAGTCCATAAGTTGTAAAGGGGCCACAGTTGCCCACCCCTGACCTAATTCATGCTTCTGTTAATTTACAATTGGGTTTGCAAGATTATATGGTTTATATCAGAATGTTGCTAAAGTTAAGCAGTCCAGAAATATTTTTTACCCCAAGCAGGAAGGAAATGAGAGTGATGAAATATATGTAATTTGAATGCTTGAATATATGAAAAGGTAACTAATTATTTTATGTATTTATTGATAATACTTCTTCACCCATTTGCTCATATACAGTTCTTATTTGTTAGATCTTGGACTTGGAATCTAAATTATTTTATGGGAAAAGAGCAACTAACTTTAACCACAGAGAAAAGGAGTGGCAACCAGAGAATAAAAATAACAGAAATAATAACCTTCTTCCCCTAGATAGGGACTGAAGAGTATGAATACTTACTTGCTCACCCTGTTTCTTGCATAAGAATACTTAGAAGTTTATATTATTTCCACCAGAAGATTTCTAGTAGGATGGGGAAAAAAATCATAGTAGCTTTACTTTATAGTACTTTATAGTTCTTTATAGACACCTATTTGCCCAAAATAATTGCCAACATTACTCATTAAGTAGATAAAAGTTGGTTGTAATCTATTGACTCAGTCAAGTTTCCAGCATGACATCAAATAATAATTATAATTTGAATCCACTAGAATTCTTTCTTTTATAATCAAGGTAAATAATGGGTGGCATACATGCATATTTGATGTAGAGTTATACTATTATTATGGTTTGTTGTACAATCAGCCAGAAGTTTATACTGGGTTTGGTATTTGTGTCCATCTATCAAATCTTTCCCAAGAATCTGGGTTAGTCAATGTTGTTTCATAAAGTAGAATGTAAACTGTAAAGCAACTGTTTGCAGTTTTCTGTTGATAATGTTGACAATGCCATTGGTGCAGCTGTACTTGGAGATATATACATTACACATGTATGTATGTATGTATGTATGTATGTATGTATGTATGTATGTATGTATATAATTCAAGATGGCATATGAGAAGGATCACACTTCATTGATCATCAGGGGCTTTGCAGATGAAATATCTTATCCTTGGCATCTCCAAGTACAGCTGAGAAAGAGTTTTATTTGAAATCATTGGAGCATCATCAATAGTCATTGTCACTGAAGATTGTCACTCAAGTGACTAGAAAAACAACTAGTTTGATTTCAGCATGAGAGCTCATCTCTGAATTCCCTTGTCTCCAAATCCTGTAAAACTATCTTTTCCTTCTCTTTGATTGTGTGACTTGGATATGAATTATTTATTCTTTACCAGATCTTTCTTGGACATTACTACATTAAAACCAACCCAAGGCCTAAAAGCATTGGAGTTCTCTGAAGAATGACATATTAATAGAAGTTCCCCTTCCCAACCATCCCCCAAAAATAGGAACAGCAGAAAAAGGAATCCTAAAATTAAGCCTGGATCTGGTTATGAAATCTGTATTTTAGTTGCAGTTATTTTTGTTCTGTTAAAAGAGATATAAATTGTTGTTTTTTCTTAGTTTAATATGTACTATAGATCTGAATAAATATCTATGATATTGGAATATTAATGTGTTAATGGCAAGAAATAGGAATTAAGACAGACATCCTTAGAGGATATTGCAATAAGACCTTTAGATCAAAGCTGGGAACATGCAATTTCTCTTACAAAAGATCTATTGCTGTAATCTAGAACTTGAACTCTAACTAGATGCATATTAAGTTTCTTCGGAGATTCTCACATCCAGTGTCCTAATAAAATATGTATTTCTTTGGATCTTTTCTGCATACACCACTGGAAGAAATGCTATTTCTGTCACTATTGACACTATTTAAATACATAGTACTAAAAACAATATTCTCAGGCAAAACACTACTAAACTACTGTTTATAAAACTTTACAAATTCTAAAATTTGTAATTATAATTTATCATTGGGGTGTTTTCTTAGTTTTAAGGAGCAACGAAATAAGAGAGGAATGACAAATGTGATATATATAACTATGTCTATATATCTGTAACATCTATATATCTATTCACTAAATAGTAATGACAGCATCTGTTGTTTATCAATGATATTAGTATAACCCACCAGAATTGCCGTGATAATAATTATAATGAAACAGTTGCTAGTTTAAACTGCTTTAGCATCTATGTAATCTGTTCCAACATTTATGTTGGAAGAATAACACCACAGTAAAAACAACAGTTTCTTCTTAATTTCACACATACTTGTTGAAAATATATTCCAAACTATTAGCAGTGCAAAATTTGGCATAGTTTCTTGGCAACTGTAGAAGCAAAGAACTTTTAACTGGATTAAATTTATGGAAGACATCTTGTGTTTTCTTTTCTAATATATCAGTTATCATTCAGAAATGTGTGTTTCTTTCAATACACCATTTTCATGAATTCACTCTGAATACATCCAGAATGCTTGGAATCGCCACAGAGCAGGGTTGTATGGAACTATATTTGATTCCCCCCCCCCTCTCTCTTCTGCTCCACAATGTGTGGGGTGTTTTTTCATTTAATGTCACACCCAGGGCAAAAGTCGTTTTCTTGTGCACACAAGTGCTTCCTGATAGTTCTGTGAAGCTTATTTCTATGAAGCTATTTGCCTAACGAATACAATATATTGCCTGTAGGATTCACAGACTTGATAACATTAATCTAGAATCATTTTTTAAAACTGCAGCAATGATTGCAACTGAATTAAGTTGCTGCTCCTTCTTTCTTCTTATGTTCCTATAAGTATAGGAAAGAAGATTATACTTCAATAGCAAAATGCATGCTTTACATACAAAAGACCCCAGTTTAATCCCTTATCTTTCTAATAAAAGACATTAGAGAAAATTATTATGCAGCAAACTTAAATTATTGCCAATTCAAATACACTGGTGGTAGCTCCATATATAAAATTAGAGATGGATTGAGGTTCAAACAGTTCCTAACCATGTAAGTTTGACCTATGAACCTCACTGTCCAAATCATTGTGTCTGATATGAGACTGATAGATGACTATTTTGTCTTTCCATATAGCAGAAAAGGATTATTTTGATGAAGAACATTTTGCAAAAAAAATGTGTTAAATATTATCTTCTGGAGGTAGTTGTTTTTTTGAACAGGTTTTACACTGGTGATCCACTGAAAGTCACATTCATTACCTGAGCAAATTTGATCATTCTCTAAAGGGCATTTCAATCAGTAATTTTATTTTGTTCAGATTTTGAAGCGAACTAACTTTATCTGTATTTTCTGGTTTTAATTTGCTGATCAGAATGCAGTTCTCTTTAGAAAGTTGTGTTTTTCCTCAAATTGCAACACTGTCCTGGATGGCAAAAGGTATCTGCATGGGCATAACAATTTATTTAAGAGCATGTGTGTTGCAGATAAAATCATTTTAAGAATTTTACTTAAATACTAGTTCTAGAATCATTTGTTAAAATTGTATGTCACTGTGGAAATAGTAGAATAGTCAAGCTAAAGTAAAAATATAAATGGATGAAACAAGAAGGTACTCCTAGAACTACATGCATATTATCCAGTGTGAATATTTATTAAATTTATATGCCACCTGTCTCACAGAATAATCATAATTAAGAGGTTTTCATGAGTACAGTTCCACATGGGTTGTACATTACACAATGTAGGGGTGCTTGTCATGAATTCGCCATAGGATACATGTAAAACTATTCTCCATAGAGCTTTCAAAGTCTTTTTGTTTCAAAGATAACATTGACTAAAAATTCAGTTTCAACTGGAATCTTAGTATCAATTAAATCAGTGTTTCTCAACCTTGACAACTTTTAAGTTGTTTGGCTGGGGAATTCTAGGAGTGGAAGTTTACATATCTTAAAGTTACCAAGGCTGAGAAAACAATCAACAAGAGGATAGGTCACAATTGGAGAGGAGACTGATCTCGATTTTTTAAATATAATTGTTGTATAGTTGTTTATGGTTGAATAAAAGTCAATATGGTGTAAGGATAAGGTGTTAAATCTAGGATTGTTCCAATAGTCTTTACACCAATCGCTGACTCTCAATTTAACTGTAAAACAGAATCTGGAGAACAAAATGAATAGTGCTTCTCCATTTCCATGAAATCCTGATGCCCTGCAGCTGCTGCTTTTTTTAGAGGCCATGCCTATAATATGAAATAGTTGCCAAGCAGAGAACAATTTGGCTTGCTTGGCTTTAACCATTTGGAAACTTTTGAAAATTGAGTTACTACAATGCGCTTGTGGTAAGTGATAGGATATCCTATGCCACTTAATTCATTTATATTCTAGAGCACATGGTTTAGACATACCTGTATGTTTTAACCTCTCTGCTTGACTTGTTTATTCTTAATGAACTTAATTTCCAAGAATCCCATTGATTATGCCAGGTAGGAATAAATAAATGTCAACCTTGCAACATAGTACAGACAAGAAGCACACCCAAAAATACTAGATGTAGAAGTGTACCTTTATTGTAAAGTTACATCAACAGAATCTTGCAAGTCTGAAAGCATATTTCAGGTATACAATTTAGCAATAAATATCAATAGTGAAATGGGTGGCATATAGATTAAATAAATAAAATATATGGCCTGCCTTGCCTTAAAGAAATAAGTTCAAGAAATAAGAGAAACCCCCTTTTGAAAGTTTGTCATGCTGTCATTCCTTCTGTGAACTCATCTGTTGTTTGTCTGATCATTGCAGCTCTTCCTCCCTTGTCCCCGCAGGCCATACCCACATACCATTGCAATGAATATTATGCTGTCTTAAACTTCTGGAGAAAAGATGGGATATCAGCCTAACATATAAACAGTTAAATTATGGCCTGACTCTATCCTGAATTAAAGGATACAGGGTTGTCAAAAGGGAGTTTATTGTTCCTACATATGAATTTTCTGATTAAAACACAGAAAGAAAGCACACAAGTCATAGTAGAATCCTAAAATAGCATTTCACAGCTCCTGCTACTCTTCTTTTAAGTCTTTGATATTAACAGAATATCACTTTTAATTGAGAGAGATTAGTACAATGATTCTTTTACTACGTATTAAAATTTATAGCATTGTTGTGATAACCCGGAGCTTGGCACAAAAGCAACACAGTCAAAGAACTAGTCCAACTTCCCTTTATTGCTCCAACTGTGCCCCAAAATCATTCCCAGTGTCGCTAACAGTCCTGGAGCAAAGCTCCTACATGCACCTGCAGCAGCCTCTGGCTGCAAATATTCCAGGGAGCAAGAGTAGTCATACAGCAGTCAGGGCCAGCAGTCCAACAAGCCAGGTTAGCCCCACAGGAACTAGGGCCAGCAAAACTCCAGACTTTTGCAATCACAAATACAAGGCTACACAAACTCATCACTTGTTCCCAACAAATACCCTTTCCATCAGCACTTCCTTATATCTCAGGTGTGCCTTGTGAGAGGGGCCGGGACACTCTCCTCCCTCATAGTCTGCTCAACCAGCATTGATTTTGACATGTCTCCTCCCTACTCTTCTTGCATCAGGAGATAGTAATCCTTGCTTGCCTCCTGAGCTTTCCCTGTCTGCAGGCCCTACAGCCTCAGGAAAGCCTTGCCTGGACTGACTCTGCCCTTCCCCAGTTTCCTCCAAGGCCAAAGGAGCTGTTCTCTCTGTCTCTGCTGGCTCCTGTTCCATCTCCTCCTGCTCCACAGGGGCATGACAATCACTCTAATACTTGCTGCATCAAAACAGAACTATAGGTAGTTCTTGACTTGATTGATTGATTGATTATGTGTGCCATCTAATAGTTACAAGTAGCCCTTGACTTACAACCACAAGTGAGCCCAAAATTTCTGTTGTTAAGTAAGACAACTGTAAAGTGAGTTTTACTCCATTTTATGACCCTTCTTGCCACAGATGTTCAGTGAATCACTGTGATTGCTAAGTTAGTAACAAAGTTGTTAACTGGACCTATTTTCCTCATTGACTTTTTTTGTCAGAAAGTTGCAAAAATGATTACATGACCCCAGGATACAGCAACCATAATAAATATCAGTCAGTTGCCAAATGTCTGAATTTTGACCATGTAACCATGGGGATGCTGCAGTGGTTGTAAGTGTGAAAAAAATGGTCATGTCACTCTCTGTTGTAACTTCAGATGATCACTAAATGAACTGCTGTAAATTGAGAACGTCTTGTGTTTGGGACAGCTGGAATCAATCCACTAAAAGTTAGTGTAATGAAAAATTACAAAATATTGTATAGTATTCGAAAATATTTATGGAACTCTAGCAAAGATAATAAGCATCATGGTATTAATATATACCACATATTGAATATCTTTGTTTTGTTATGATAGAAATTTATTTATAGAATGTCTTCTTCACATTTTGATATGATATATTCTTAAAGAGGCCAGATAAGCATATAAGTGAACATGAAAATCAATTTGTGTAGAATGTGAGCTTCCATCTCTTGCCTCAGCTTCTGCCTACCTAGCAGTTCAAAAGCATGCTATCTGTGGGTAGATAAATAGGTACCACTTTGGTAGGAAGATGAGCTGGCGCTTCATGCAGACAGTCAGAATCCTGCCAGCACTTGACTTCCCTGATTGTAATGTCCATTTGTGAGGCAGCTTTGATGGAGGGAGAAGGCCCTGGAAGGTGCTGCATGTTGCCATTAGTCTTTCTTTCTGGTGTGGAGCTAACTCACCCCCTGTGGTGTATGTTGGAAAGCATAAAAGCATGAACCAAACATGGTTAGCAGGCAGCCAAACTAGTCTCCTGGCTAATGTAATATCACTATACGCTAAATAAATAATCACATAGAAACAATTTCAACAGACTTTTCAGGCACAGTGAACATGAGAAGTAGGTCCTGATTTTCTTTACTTTATTTCAAGTTACTCATTTGCCTAGATATTTTAGCAAGTATCAACATCTAGTTATAAGTCTAGTCATATAAGTATTCCATGATAAACTTTGGTTATACTTTTCCCTCTCTGTTTCACTCTTGACATACTGCATATACAAATTATTCTGCAGAGAATTAAATTGAATCCCCAATCTAATACTACTTTACACATTTTATGACAGGAAGTTAATAATGGAAACCTTCACTTTTTTCACTTAGACTTATATACACCACTTTATAGTGGTTTATAGCTCTCTCTAAGCGGTTTACAGAGTCAGCATGTTGCCCCCAACAATGTGAGTCCTCATTTACCCACCTCAGAAGGATGGAAGGCTGAGTCGACCTTGAACCTGGCGGGATTTGAACTGCCAAATTGCAGGCAGCCAGCAATCAGCAGAAGTAGCCTGTAGTACTGCACTCTAACCACTATGCCACCGAGGCTGTTTTTTTTAAAGGCAAGACTAATGTCTTAATTTGTCTAATGTTTGTGGTCAGTAGCTAATTCCACAAGTAATTATTCCAGGAGGTGGGTTATAGCTAGGTATTTAATCAAGTTGGCTGGTGGAATCAACAGTCATAATCATTACAGTTAAAATTAAATAGGGTGTACATACAGCCAATGAAAAGCCATTGGCCTAATGTGTGAATTAAGTTGTATAGTGATCTCACTTTTCTGGCACGTTAGATATGAGGACTGTTCATTTTTTTAAATCTTAATTCAACTTTGCCAGTTCCTAGTTACCTAACCTGATCATTTTCTTAATGTCATATTATGCACTCTTATCACAGATAAGATTTAAATACCATAAGCATCTCTCTGTCTCACAATTTTAACCCCCAGAACCATTTCTCACTTGTGCCGAAATATTCAAATATGAAATTGGTAGAAATTCTGAAGGTTTCTTTTTAAATTTGTTAATCTCTAGATTTGTTTGAATATTCATGTGTCTTTTGTTTTAAGCCCTTTCCTACTCTGCTTGGGGCCACAAACAGTGTGTCTCTTGAAGAATGGGGTTTATTTTAAAAATCTTCATTTGGTGTGTGTGCTTTAGACAAAATTTAAACAATAAATAAAAATAAATTTATCCATTTGGTTTTTTTCCACAGCCTACTCAGAAAAGTTTAAGGTGTTCATTTTGCCCCAAAGCACCTCCCATGAGAAAAATCTAGTTATTACAGATGGTCATGTGTATGTTCTTACTTGTTGAATACTCCTACCATTTAATTAATTGAATAAATAACCCTGTATTATATTATGAATTATTGATAAACCTCCATAGTCAATTTCCATTATAAAGCAGTAATTATCTAAGCATAAAAAGTAACCATGTATGCAATGAATTAACGTATTACAGATTTTTATGTATCTCCTACTGTCATCATAATGCAAACTGTGCAAATACTTTATAGTTCTGACAAACATTTTCTATGAGTACTATTACAAAAATGAAAAGAAGCTAGTTGTTATTTCTATTTTTTCAACCAACTGATTTTTGGATGCACTTTTTTTTTCTATTTGTGTAATTTGCTTTTGGAGATAAGGCAACCAAAATTATAGGTATATTCAATTATTATCCAATTTCAGCCTTATCACAGGCTTCTGTGGAGGCATTGAAGTATGGTCACTTGGTCACTTCCTGATAATTCCCTGCTTGGAATTTGCTTTTAATTTCAGCCATAGCACACACAAAAAAATTAAAGTATGTTTTAAACTAGACTTTCCCAATTCATCACGATCAGAATCTATATAAAGTAAGAATTTTTCCTTCAAAGTAAAAAACATATTTTTCTGCTTTTTTTCCTGAGGTGATGGCAATGTTGATAGATTGAGGACATGATGAAAGTTTTAAAGATACCACTTTTAAAGTCACCACATTTCCTTTTGAAGTTTGTTTTGGTTTCTGAAACTATTGTCATATAAGTCCACATTTTACTTAACACTTGTCTCAAATTTTATAATGTAAGAAAATGGTTTTATTTAAAGAGCCAAAAAGGAAAAAAAACCCCCACATTTCTGAAGTGTATTTATATGTTGTTATTATGTAATTTGTCTTTACTATATTTACCAGTTACTCTCTTTCTTTCTTTGCAGACTTGGATTATCACTTGCTTTTATCTTCAATTGCTCCTACTTTATCCTCTTATTAAAGCCCAAAGTCCCTGTGGGAATCCGGTGACAGATGATGTAAATGAAATTACAGTACTGGTAAGTGATTTCTTTCCAAATTTCTCACTAAACACTGGAGATATGCTTGCAGAAACATGGAAGCTCTTTTTGGCTTGTCTTAAATATTAGTTTCTGTTCATTTTTATCATGTAAACAAAATCTAATAAAGTCATCTTATTTTTTTTAATGGTGAGATCATTGCAAATCATTACAAAATTCAATTCAATCCTTTATTGTCAATGCACAACATGTGTGCAGTGAAATTGAATGCATGAGTCTGTTTCAAGCCATAAGATAACTATGGAGTTTCCCAAGCACCCCCCCCCTCCACTTTTTTTTGCCTGCCTGTAAATTTTCCTCTTAAGTCTATGGTAGGTGCAAAGCAGCCATTAACCAAGACAGCGACATGACTGCTTCGCTCAATGACCACAATCTCAGCACTCTGTTATTAAGCAATTTTTTGCATCATTAAGTGGACAGAGTCTCAAGTAAGGAGTGCCAGCTTCCTTGGGTGGGGGAGATGCTGGGAGGCTCCTCTCTAGCACTGAAAACCTGCTGCAAGATAGATTTTCAATGCCAAAGCAGAGAGACACTCATGTACTATCTGAGCAAGGTCTTCCTTGCATTATTTCTGCCTTTCTGCTGAGGCATCTGCTGAAACCAAGCATGCGACTCCTTAGGAACAAGGGGTTATGCTGCCTCAGGGGTGGGTGGGAGAGGCCCAATGCAGAAAACATTGACTTTCTGTTGAAGCCAGCCTGGAAGATTGTAAATGATGATCACAAGATTGTGGGGCACTTGGGAACCTGTCATAAGTGTGAATGGATTGTGAAGTACCCACATGATGGAGGGATAGTGGTGCAATGTTTTTCAATAGTCAGAACTGCTTTAAGACCCTTTCTGAAGCTATCATAATTTTAATCTGTTAAGTGACCAGTCATAAGCCAAGGACTGTCTGTAGTGTATATTTTATTTATTTATTTATTTATTTATTTATTTATTTATTTATTTATTTATTTATTTATTTATTTATTTGATTTATA
>JANHFJ010003229.1:86955-97298 GCA_032468195.1 Cerberus rynchops
GCTTTAAGTAGTAAAAGTTGCTCAGAGTAAGTCCAGTAGCAGGCTATACCTCTGAAAAATCCCTCACACACATTCCAAGCAGGGGGATGGAAATTGTGTACAGCTTTGTGTATGGGAGCATGATATAATGTAACATCTGTATCTTTATTCTAAGAGCTTGGATGACCTTAAGAATATGAACTATGAATAAAGTAAATAATATTTATGGGCTTATGGGTACTTTTTAATATTATTTATGTAAATAAAAATATAAGTCACAGAGTAAATTTGACTGGAGAACATATAAAGTCAATAAGCACTTGAATAAATAAGACAAAAGTACAACTTTTGAAATACAAAACATTGTGCAACTCTCAAATTGACCAAAATTGCTCAAAGTTTACTTACAGAATAATTCAAGTGATATAAATGGGCATTTTGCATAATTACAGGTTCCACACAACTTATTGTAGTAGAAATTGGTCCTTTAAAGTTATGCAATGTATGTTGATAAGAGGCAACTGGACTTTCTTGTTTTTCTTTGAAGACATTTTGCTTCTCATCCAAGAAGCTTTTTCAATTCTTTGGTACAACTCTGACCTGGATGACTGAGAATCTCCATAGATATTTAGCTATGCAGTGTATGCTATCTTTGTCTTTCTTGCGGTTGTGGAGGTGCATTTATATTCTACAAATGTATTTACCGTATTTTTCGGTGTGTAACATGCACCAAGATTATAAGACACATCTAGATTTTGGAAGAGGAAAACAAGAAAAAAGTTTTTGGCCTCCGCATCTTGTATTCCCTCTCCACAACCCCCAGAGGCTCCAGAAGCCTCTGCACGGTTCATTCTCCCCCCCAATGGGCCATTTTTGGTGAAAACGGGGTACACAGGTGGGGTTCAGGAGGCCAAAAATGGCTGTATTCAGTGTATAAGATACACTACAATTTTCACCCACTTTGGGGAGGGGGAGTGCATCTTATACACCGAAAAATATGGTACATTGTACAGAGTTTAAATAACTCTGCATGAAGAGAAATTGTGTTTTGGTTCATACTGGTAGGAAAGGGTTTCTTCGAATCCTGGTGTAATGGAAAGAAATCTTAACACCATTTCTCCTAGGTTTTTTTTTTTATTAGCAGATATAGCTGACCTGAAAGGAATAGAAAGATCTATAGTTGTGTTTCTAGGTAACAGATAAATAAGGCAATAGATTCTGTCTAGTAAAGTAGTTTTTGCAAAATCTATATGCCTTTGCCTTATCCCCTCCCTTTTGTAATATTAAAAACAGGAGAGAGGGTAATTATTTATATTATTTATCTATGTAGAAAGAACTGAATTGTCATGATATAAGTATATTAACCTACTGCTATGTTCTCTGTCTTAAATGTATCAGAGTAACTGTTTTTGTGCACTATATTTATTTACTCAAATGGCTAAATGGAATCCAACTAAATGATGATTTTTTTTCATCTAAATTCCTTTGTTTTGATTCTTGTTTTCTTGAAAATGTATATAATACCTAAGTACACCAGACATTTTGCTAAAAGTATATGGATTGCCACAGCAGTTGAAAGCAATGATACATCTAGTTTAATGCTTTAGAGCTGATATTGGTTCAGAGAAATGCATAAAATTTTTCCACAACAGAGAAAACATCTTTTACATTTTTTAAGGTTTAGAAATTGTTATGTCGTGAAATAAACGTATTTTAGTGTTATTGCCAAATGTGTTTCTCTGTCTGTTTGAGTTCTGTTTTCTTGATTATGTAATAACACAAAGTATACACGATATTTTATGGATGTGAAGACAGTGCATAATGCTCAATTAAAATAATTTTCTCTCCATGTCCTTAATTTGTATACCTTATTCTACTGTTGCCTAATCTGCTAGCCTATAGATGTGTTGTATACTGTAACTGACAAAATTTCCAGCCAACTTAGTCCTTAGGTCCATCATTCATTGCTTAGCTGGTCTGAGCCAAACATAGTGATAGTGTTTATATTTATTTATTTTTCACTAAAATGTGTTATCTGGTGTATATATATGATTCTGAACTATGTGTGTTTTTTCCACCATAGTGTGTAATGTTCCTCCATTCTTTTACATAAATTGCCAGAAAGCCACAGAATAGTCTTTCTCAACTTGGTGCCCTCCCACTCTATTGGTTCTATGACAATTCCCAGAATACCTAATCTGGATAGCCATAGCAGAACCCCAGAGCATGAAGTCACAGAAGTAAACATTGTTAATCCCTTACTCCCTGATATGCAGTACAGTACTTCCTTTATTTTAGAAGTACTTTGCATCTGCTGAAATTTTATTATTTATTATTCTCCCTAGTGCTGAGGAATAGAATCCAAGAATGGGCGTGTCTCCGTCAGTAGATCTAAGTCTGAGCCAATCAAAAGAGTCCTACCTCTGCTGGTATCCCCAGTTATTTGGCTCAGAGATCTTCTGATGTGAAATTTTGAGCTCCCAATTTTCCTAATTCTTCGACTCTATTCAGCAAGCTTCTGATAAATGATCCTTTCTCCAAAGTTTCCTAATCCGGCTCCTTCCTATCGGCTGGTGGAATGCACAGGACTTGTGTGAGACCTCCCCAAGTGGGGAGAGCCATGGATCTTTTGGCCCTGTGGAGGCAGGAGAACTGTGCAGGCCATTGTGCGAAGCCTCCCTGGCTGGGAAGAGCTGCACATCAGTCTACAAGGTCATCTGGCCTTGTGGAAACAGCTGAACCATGCAGGCCATTGTGCAAAGCCTCCCCGGCTGGGGAGAGCCACACACCAACCTTTCAGATCATTGGTCTCTTTGAGGCCTCAGGAGAATCGCTTTCACCCTCTGCCTTTCCAGACGGAAAAGTGACACCGGGGTTCTTTGGATCGGCGCAAAGCCACTCCTGGCTTTTTTCCTACCTTTTCTGAAGCTGCCGGCTTACAACCTGCCACGGCCCAGTCATTTGGCCTCCTCGCTTCCCACACATCAAGGGCAGAGGCAGATCTTCAACCATAAGTTTCTGCTCCTTTCACCCTCCTGCTTCCTGACTGGGAGAAAGCACAATGCGAGCCGGGTCCCGCAGCACTTCAGCGAAACAGGGAGAACTTCATAGGATTTCTATCAACTGCTGTGAGTGACCACAGAACGCTTTTTGTAGCGTTCTTTCCAGAGACTTTAGACAACAAGGTCACATTGATCACAATAGGTTAATGGATCAGGTCTTGCATCTCTACTGCGTATCAGGCCCAGCAGTTGCAAATGCCATCGCACTTAACTGTGCATTCTACTAGAAGTGCAGCCACTATGGCAGTTTGGTCGACGCAGGCAACCATTGACGAGATTTGTAGGGCGGCCACACCCTATCCATTTATTTAACATTGTAAGGTAGATTCCTTTGCCTCCGCAGATACAGCGTTTGGCAGATGCATTTTGCAGCAGGTTCAATGCTGCCGAGGCACAGTAGCCATTGATAACAGCCCTCCCATTGGACAGCCAGCTTTGGTATGTCCCATTCTTGGATTCTATTCCACAGCACTATGGAGAAGGGGCGTTGGTCTTACCTGATATGCTCCTTCTTGTAGAATCCAAACCCACCCCTTGTGCCTTTTCTCCCACTAATAATCGTTGTAGGTGGAGATTCTTTCTTACAGGAGCTCAAACAGCCTATCAACCTTCTTCACTGAATAACGGGATACCAGCACAGGCGGACTCTTTTTAATTTAATTTAATTTAATTACATAATTTCTATACTGCCCCCTCTCCCTAGGGACTCGGGGTGGTGCATAGCCAGTAAAAACATAAGTACATAAATGACAATTAAAATAAAATTAGATTTAAATTAAAACCCATAGGTATCAGGCCATGCCAGCTTGTTGAAATAAATGGGTCTTCAGGGCACGTCGGAAACACTGGAGATCCGTAATAGTACGAATCTCCGGAGGGAGTTCATTCCACAGGGAGGGTGCAGCCATAGAGAAGGCCCGTACCCTCGGGGCTGTCAGACAACACCGTCCTGACGATGGAACCCCGAGGAGGCCAACCCTATGGGAGCGCACTGGTCGGCTGGAGGCTGATGGTGGCAAGAGGCGGTCCCATAAGTACCCGGGTCCCAAGGCATGGAGCGTATATCTTGCCACATGGAACTGGTCTTCTGTAGTTCAACTTTCCTCGCTTGCTGGGTCATTCTTCATAGCTAATGCCAATATTTCTTTGCTTCATAGATTCATAGATTATCCACTTTTATCCAAGGGTCATTAGATTATCTTATCCAATGTATTGCAGTCATTACAATTTTCTACTAAATGCTAGTTGTTGGGAGTTGTTGCTCTAGTCTAAGAAATGGCAGGGAATGGAACAATGTTACAGAACACGGCTTTCAGCATGCATTGTGAACGATATGCATATGCAAACAGCATATGAAGGAAAGTCAACATCATTCAACATAGGTAGTATAGACAAAGTGAAATATTGATGCAATTTTCTATGTTTTTATAAACTGTACTTAACTCAGGTCATACATTATGCAAGCACAACCAATTACTACTTTTCTTGGCATGCTGATGGTCCCTTTCTTGTTAGAAAAAGACATCCAAAGATGTGATACATTTTTATAAAAGTTGTTTCATGCCTGCAGCTGTCAAGACCCAACAAGCCAAAGCAGATCAACTAATCTTAGGCTGTGGCCTGCTAGAGATTTGATCCTTCCTTTTGTTACATGTTTTCTTCATCCCTTCAGTTTCTAAGCAGCCCACAAATCCAAGTTTCAACAACCTCCTAGCAAGGTCTCTTTCCCATCAGGTAGCATAAATCACAGTTTTCCTATGGCATGAACAATCCGTTTTCCAAGTGTAATATGAATGTGAAGATTCACCAAGTGAAAATAATTAATTGATTGGAATTTTAAAAAGTTCCTTTTGGGTTTTGTGGCATGTAAATTATGGTAATTTAGCTATCAACTGCTTCTTATTACAAGGAATGTTATAAGGCTCTTATAAAAGCCTTATAACAGTGGGCAGGCATCTTATGGCATTGGAGACACAAGGAAGCATAAATATATTTTGTCATTATTAGTAAAATAATCAGTTCACTTTGAGTTCAAAGCAGAGCATGCAGCAAAAGTAGGTCAGAAAGTTTTTTTTTTAAAAAACTAATAAAAATTGCAGTGGTGAAAAGACAGAGGATTAGAAAGAGTGTGGGACTAGGAAATTCAAACATGATATTTTTATAATTTGTTGTTAAATCCTAGCATGGTGACTCTGAATTTGCAAATGAAATAGAAATGAATGTCACACAAATATACTGCTGTAATGCAGTCAGCATAACATAAGTAAAATTACATAAGTAATTTTTAAATTCATGGATCTTTCTCTGAATAAGACAGCATGTCTTTTCAAAAATCTAAATTTGTTGCAAGGCTCCAGCTATGTCATATCAGTCTCTCTCTCTCCCTCTCTTTGTCTCTCTCTCCTCTCTTCTTTAATAGTTAATAAAATGTTCATACTCCTTCACTTTGTAATCTTGGCTACTTAGGTTTTTAAGATGTGCATAAAAAGAGCTTGACAGGCTTTGATGCCAGTAAAGTAGGTTGTATACATAATGCATGTCAATTCTTGTTGTGCTTCTCAATCTGGAACAGATTTAATCTCGCACTGACTTTCCTTAAAAAAATGCATGGTTGCTGACATTGTGAAGTCTCCAATCTCTCTGAGGATACTGAATAAAAAAACCAGGAATTTCTCTTTTGCTTAAAGTGCAACTGATATTGGACCTGGCTAAGAGATCCCAAATGCTTGTGTGTTCAGATGAATCTGAATGAATATTTTGGCCATGCAACCACCCTTTTGCCTTCCCTCCTCAAATCTACATGAGGAGATGGGTATCTTCCAAATCTAAAAGATGGTTCTGAAGTTGATCAGAATCCTCAAAATCCTGGCTTCTTCCAGAGCTGTGAACCATAGTTTTCTTATTTAGGACAAAAAGAAATTACATTTAGTATAAATGATACATATATTTAGTACAAATAATACAAATGATATTGTATGATACTGTTCAGGCTGCAGGTCAAACGTGGATGCAACCCAAAACTAATTTGGAGAGTGAGTTTCAGAAAATAAAGCAGTGAAATCTGGATCACTGTCATATGTTTACTCTAGTGTAAAAAAGAAGGGAAAGGGAAACATCTATACATTCCTTATGTTATATATTATACAGTTTGTTCTTGAGTCAAAAAGGTATAATACAGATTTATGTGGGAATTCAAAACTAATGCAAGATCCAAAAGCCAACATTGTACAGAGTAGACCTAGTTTGGAAGTTAAATTGGTAACTTAAATAATCATTGATTTATCTAAATTTACTTAAGTTAAACTAAGTCTGAATATAATTTAATATTTGATTTTGCATTAAAGTCTCATGCAGAGTCTGAATGTGCTTTTAATAAATTATTCTTGGTATATCCATTTCTAAAATTAATTAAAATGGAACATGAAATCCCCATTTAAAAATGGTTAAAAATATCAGTCCTTTAGATATCAATAAAAATTGACAAATTTTGTAAAACGTTCACAGTCCTAGGAAATGTGTATTTCAGAGTAATTTCACTGTTTTCTCTTTTGGTTTGAATATCACTTGTTTGACAGGATTGTGAGATGTAAATGACATTATCTTGCCAAATATTAGCTCTTCCCTTAATTGAGTGACCTCTTTTATTAATTAGACAAATGAGTCTAGTATAACAAATATAAATGGGAAGATATGTTACTTTGATTAGGTACTAGGTGAACTCTAGCTACTTACCTATTAACAGGATCTTATTAGTACTGACTAATCCTTAATTACATTTTAAATTGGCTCATTCTTTCTGAATGATGAAGAGGCTGAGGATGGCGGCAGCAATCGACAGGGAGGTGGGAATGTCCTATTTTCACATCCCCATTGCTACTACCATCCCCAACATCTTTGGCCCAGAATTTGGTGCAGGAACAGCAGCAGTGGTGGATGATGTGAAAATGGGACATCCCTGTCCACTGCTACCTCCACCACCCTGCTCAGTGCCACTATTCTTGGTCTTTTTTGTCCAGAGCTTTGTGCAGCAGCAATGTCAGGGGGTGTAAAAATGAAAAGCCCCTGGTCATCACTCTGTGCTCTGCCCACCCTCTCATTTGCTGACCCACCTAGCTCTCCCTCCAGCTAGTGGCAAGTTGTCCCCACAGCAAGTTGTATACATGGAATTGTCCTGCAGCAACTTGGTAGCAGTGAGTTGGCAGAGGTGACTTGGCAATGGTGAACTGGTGGCACTGAGATAGCTGCAGCGAATTGTCCTAGACCCATAGAAAAATATACTGACCCACTACAGAATTCAGATAAAACAGAAAAACAAGCCATTGTGAGACTTAGATCATGTACTTCATCTGTTTTTCTTTCATAGGCAAGGGAACAAAGCAGAACAAACTTCAGTTTGATATTTCACATACAAGTGATAGCCTGCAAACAATAAACCAAAAGGAGTCAACCTAGTGCCCTTCATCATTCACAGTAGCAAAGGATTAAAACAGATGTAGTCAAAAAATACCTGAAAGGCAGTTCTTCAACAAGGAACTGAAAAAAATTGGATATAAATCTGAACTGAATCAATTGGGTGGTACATGCAAGTGGCATATCAGGTAAACATGTTACATTGCCACAGGCATGATTGGACTTTATATGTTTAGGTCTGTTTCCATTATTTTCCTTAAATAGCTAAATTGTTTTTCATATTCTTTGTTGTCTGTAGGTTGGAAATCTTCCAGATGATTATATGATAGCTCTTAGATATGTCCAGAAGATGGACACACTGGTATGTAAAGCTATTTGAATTATTTCAAAACATAAACATATGCAGCATCAGTTATTCTTGCTTTTCAGTTTTTGGAAATGCAAACAGATTGTGAACTTTTTAATTCAAAGGTTTTTCAAAAGGTTTTTCTTATTAAATTTTATTCTGGCCAGAGACCATTACATTCCTGTTAGTAAATTAAACTTCTCCATTAAAATTCTATTAAAATTTAACATGCTGCATTTTAACTGTTTTTTCCCATATATTTTATTTAATAATAACTTGAAATAAATATGTACAAAGGAGCAATATAATTTTAATTATTTGTATATATGTAGTAATCAGATGAGTGAAGCAGCCTATGACTCAACCTATCTAAATCTTCGGTTACATAAAATGAATCATTTTCCCATGGTAGATGGGAACTGGAAATCTTTGATTTTATGCAGCAGGAACTTTGTAAGATCTTTATGCCTGCATTTCTTCTGCCTCCTCTAAATTCCAAACATGGAGGTGTGTGGTTACTGACATACTCACAGTATTAATAAGGAATTCAGTTTTGTTCATCTAATTAAATTGTAAAGAATGTAATATTATAAATGGTTTCCTGCCAAGCATCTAATTTTTCCTGGCCAAAAAACAGACATATAACTACAATATTTTAAGGTTGTTTCTTTGCTGCTAATTAAAAGCCTAATTAAATCTGCTTGCTGGCAGAGAGAATAATAACTTTGTGTGTGTAAGAGAGAAAGTAATCTTTTCTTTAGTGAGTACTCAAAAACATCTTGTGAATACATTTGGTTTTATTTGCCATGGTGGCAATATTCTATGGGCTTAGAAGCACCACCAGTTCCAACTTCGGAGGAATCATTTTTTAAAAATCATACGGTTACACCAGGTAGAGCCATGGTGGCAGAGTGGTTGGAATGCAGAAGTGCAGGCTAATTCTGCGACTGCCAGCAGTTCGATTCTGACCAGCTCAAGGTTGATTCAGCCTTCCATCCTTCCGAGGTAAAATGAGAACCCAGATTGTTGGGGTCAACATGCTGACTCTGTAAACCACTTAGAGAGGGTTATAAAGCACTATTAAGCGTTATATAATTCTAAGTGCTATTGCTACAACACTTCATATAACATTTATATAATCATATAAGCCTTATAGGATAGAAATCTCAGTAGATGCTCAATAATATCTTTTAATATTAATAATACTAATAACTTTTAAATCTAATAGTACTTTCAAACTGAGTTTGATGTTCATAACTGAAAATCAATGTTTGCCTTGAAATATTAATGGGCTACTTTGTGTTAGTAAAATACGTTCACCTTGGAGGTGAACCCAGTCTATATATAAATGAAGCAACATTATTAATACATAGTGATTTTGACATGTAATTAGTACTCCTGATATGCAACATGAACATGAAATGCATATCATTTTAAAATATAGGACAAATTCAGTGTAGCATAAATATTGGATCCTGTATTCTGAAAATGTTGCTAAGAAAACTGAATATAGCTTTCCATGTCATCACCAGGAGTCAAGATTCATAAACATATTGAGATGGGATGAACAAAATAAAATAGATCAGATAAGGAAAAGAATAAAGAGGGGAAATTAGTGGACATGAGAAACAAGTTGAATTAGCAGAAATCTGCTGACAGTCACAGATCTATGCATATTAATGGCAGTTGAATATTAGTTTAATAAAATGCAAAATAATGCTTCCAAGGCATATTGGGGTGAGATAGTTTATAAATGTCGATAGGTGGGTAGATAGAAAATGAATGAGTGAATGAATGAATAAATATAACAATGTATTGAACTACTTTTTTACAATTGTACATTATTAAAGCATGCACAGAATATAATCTCTTTTTTTCTTTTGTTATAATTTCTGACAGCCTTACCACTGTTGGTTGCATTTGATGGTCCCTGAATTGTTAAACAGTCTAAATAATCTTCTCAATAAATTTAAAGAATTTCCAGATATGTCAAATATCTTGAGTAATTATTCAATTATCAATAAACTAAGGAGGATCATCATTGATGTGATGGCATGTTTACCTTCTACCACATATAATAAGGTAATAATCTAAATCTGAACTTTCCTTTATATTACCAAATAATATCATGTTAATGTATAAAGAATGGGTGACTGTAACATAATGTTTTTACAGAGGTTACCTTGCTATTATAATAAACCAAACATTCTTAATGTTTTATTAAAGTATGAATTTATATAAGTAATTCCTTCAGTTATTTATATATTTAATTATATATAATTTCATATGTGTGTGTGTGTGTGTGTGTGTGTGTGTGTGTGTGTGTGTATGTTTTCGTAGATTTTCACGGGTGTAGGTATGCAGGTGTAGGTCTATTCGGGTCTTTTCCCATGTAAGTTTCAGAATCTCTTCGCAACATTTCGGCAAGATCCCACTCGCCATTTTCAGGCTGGTGCCTTCTGCTTCAAACCAGGGCAAGAAGTATGTGACTGGAGCTGTTGTCTCTCTATAAATACTGGTGGGAGGGCGTGGTGTGCTGGGCTGGT
>JANHFJ010003230.1:113655-129636 GCA_032468195.1 Cerberus rynchops
GGGGTAACAGGGTCAAACTCAGCCCAGACCGTTTCACCCAAGACCGGCCCCACCCCCACATCCAGAGAAGCCCAATTTCTGACTGGGAACATGGCACTGAGCCGATGAGTTGAGAGACTTGACTTCTAATCTTCCAGGTTCTTATGCTAATCTCATATATATAAATGTGTGAAATAGGAGGACTGATCTAGGGAAGTGCTGCCCATTCTTTTCCATTCAAGATATTGATCATGAGGCTGAAACCTCATAATCTCAGATAATACTTGCATTATTTGTTAGATCTTGAGGTAAACAAGGGCAATTGATGCCATAACATCCACCTGGCTCCCTATCAGCAATCTTTTTTGAGCCCTTGGATTTCATAGTTCAGCTGGTGTTGGAGTCTTCTAGTCTTTCAGATAGAATATTGATCATGAGACCAAAATCAAGTTCTTGAAGTAAATCTGATCATTTACATCAGGGATGTCAACTAGCAGTGTCACATTATCATCATGTGACGTATCGTGACTTTTTGTCCTTCGCAAAAACTGGGGATGGGCATAGCCACAAGTTTGACACACCTGATTTACATCAACAAATGATTTAACTCAGTGGGTTTTAAATAATTTAATTGGTAAGAGGTTTTAATGGTTTCCTGAGTTGTACAATTACCTGACATAATTGACACCCCTGCAAATAAAGTTGATTTATCTAATGATATACAAACATCTTGAAAAAGACAAACTTTTTTAGGTAAGGCAGAGAAAATATTCAAACACATCCTCATCTTTTCAGATAGACGGAATATTTTCTGTTTTTTTAGAGAAAGTGATATCTTTGTTCCAAAAATTCTCTTTTTACAGGCTTTGATAGAATTTCCACTATATTCCAGACTTTATAATAGCCTAAGAATAGTACAATGCAGGATGGTGCCAGTTCATGCTCTGGAAAAGCTGTTCGATTCCAAGCAATCTAAACAGCTTTTTTCTTCCTGTCAAATCTGATCTCCATTGTTACAATGCAGAGGAGGGAATACATGAACTAAAGTCCAGATGTTATTCCCTAAATATACAAGCATTATATGTTAGAATAGGTAAGGCTGAACAATCTGTATTTTTTTTTTCCATACCAACAATTGATCACATTAATAGGGTGTCACAACATTGATATGCTGGAAAGATAAGAAATAACATGCATTATCTGGTAGACTGCAAGTTAAGCAAGAGCAATTGCTGGCACCTTACTCCTTATCAGAAATCTTTCTTGAGTCTCTGAATCTCATAGCTCAGCTGGGGTTGGAATCTTCTACTCTTTGGTTACTCCAATCTCCATGCTGTGGGGTAAGGTCTGGTGAGTTTTGGGATGTTGTTCCCTTCATGGCAACTGTAGATGGTCCCAGATAATCTTAGGCACTACATGCATAAAGAGTCACATGCTAGATCTGATTTGCTGATGAAAGAACAGAAGAGATGCCTTGAGGAACAATGGCAGAAAACAACAGTGAAAATGACTAAATATGGCTGCAGTGGTGACAGTATGCAATAATTAGAAGAAGGTTTCATGATTACTTTTTCGTACTTATTATGTATCCACAGATTCTTGTCCATTGGCTTTATTCAGATTTAGAGGAAGAGGAATCTAAACCTGCAAAATATCAGCCTCAGAATTTGAAATTGACTCCACCAGCAATCATCAGAAGCAGGTGTAGGAAAAGCTCTCAAAGCTCTTGATTCCAAACCAGAAGCCTAAGAGAAGCCCAGATAGCTGAGCAGAGATGCTTTTCTCAGGTCCTTCATTGGCCTACAGTACATCATGCTAAAACAACCGCTGGCTGTTGACTTGTCCAGTGGGAACAACTATTTCAACCTCAGTAATGTGGTCTTAGATCCATACATCTTGTGGACTTTTGAATCTTGGTGCCTTGAATTCAGAATAGATTAATCACATCTACATTTCCAGACTCTTTCTGGACTATGATACCCATGTATATATTCTGTTTGGTCTACAGTTGCTCAGGCAAAGTTTTATTTCCTTTGGAGTGTTTTTGGTGTGGAATGCATGTCAGTGCTTTGCCTGCCTTTGTAACTTCTTGCAGCCCAAAATTGCTGCACAACTTTGCATACAAATGGGACAAACTGTATCTTCTGGGAAAGTGGAAATGAAGATGATCCAGTGGTTGTAATCACCTGTGAAATTATTCTGAGAACTATAGGGAGATTCATAGAGCTCCCAATCTAATTAATATTTCAAAGATTGTAAAGACCATTTGTTATGGCAGTAAGTCCCTTTAATACATTTTGGTTTTCTTTTTTAAAAGACTCAATCCATTTTGCATTAAATTGATTTTATTTTTACTTTTTATTGTTTATTGTTTTGGTACATAAGTGTTTTATGCTAACTGTAAAATGTCTTTGCCTTGGAATTTGATGTTATATAATTGTTATTTAAAGAAGCAAAGTTTAAATAACTTTTTAAGAACATTACATAAAACAAGAGCATCTAAAGTTATATAATATATAAACAGTGATATTTTCTTAGATAAAGTGCACAAATAAAATGAATTAAAAGGCTCTTGGAGGCTGAATCTTACAATATTGACATATAAGTTGCTAAAGTCTTTCATAAGATTGATACAATATTTATTTTACTATTGAGTTGATCCTGACTGGTAATTTCTTTATGCTGAGATTTATTTTGAAGCAAGATGCTGATTGGAATATAGGAAGCCATGGCTACAAATTAAATTCAGGCTAGGACATTTTAATTGCAGCACCCTAAGTAGCATTTCCTTATGGGGGATCTAACTGGTATCTTCCTACTCAGCATCTGAAGAGTCATAGAAATATTATTCTTAACTTAGGTTTGATACTTGATTCTTTGTTCATGGAGATTTTAATCTAATCTTCTCATGGAGATCCATCTGTTTTGCTCTTTGCTTTTGTGTTAATGTATTACTTGAAGCTTTGTTTAGAACAAAAAGGGAGGTTACAACTATTTAAACAAGAGGAAACCAAGGTAAATAACATTTCATTAAGCAGGATATAAAGAACAAGTTTGGTGTAGTGGTTAAGGCACAAGAATTCTAGCTCCTCATTCATCACAAATCCATCTGTGACCTTGGGCTAGTGACTAGTCCCTCTTTTTCATCTCTAGGGAGGAGGCAAGGGCAAATCACTTCTGAAATCTAGTCAAGAAAACCTCAGGGACTAGTCCAGCTAGTCACCAGGAGTCAATCATGTCTTGAAGGGACAAAAAAAATGTAGGATCCCAAGGCTAGAGAATAAGCTAAAAATTCATTCAACTGTGGACCATTATGTTGAAAATTAGTTAAGAATGCCTATTTTAGAAAACAGTTTTGTTCATCTTAACAAATATTTCTAGACCTCTTAAAACATTTTTTTTTAAACTGAAGGATTAATCCATCTGGTAGTACTATCCAACTTTGTATAATTCCCTTCAAAGTGTTAAAGGCCTTCAGGGTTATAGAAATGAAGAAGAGAGCAGAGATACATAAAAACAGCTGGATATAAAACTACGAGCAACTATTCTCAATTCACTAGAAGAGATTAAAGGCACTGAGAAATTGAGCAACTATATGACAACAACCACAACAGAATATGAAATTATCAGAGAAAGAAGTAGAAAACAAATAATGTTATATAGAAATAATCTTTTAAAGATGTATAGCTCAGGACTTCCATCTAAATGGAAGTGTTCTATCTGCAGTCAGGCAATGTCAGTTTCATGAGACAGACCAGATCCATAAACAGACTCCATGGAAGACTAAAACCTACTTTTATTTAGATTGGCTATACTGGTAGTAAGACAATCAGGCAAGTCTGATTTTGCCTCCCCCTTTAATATTGATATGAATTAAGGAAGGGTCTGCCTGGAAGCTTTCACAAACCTTAATTCTTTAAGTCAAGTTTAGCTCCTTGTCACTTTGACAACGGATCTTGCTTATCTTCCTCGTCATCTTCTTAAGTCTCAATAGGCAAACTGTTATTTGTCACTAAAGTTATTGAAAATGAAATTATAACAAAATTATATGTAATAGAAAACTCATAAAACATAAGTAACTCCTGTTGCATTGCATGCTGGACTCTTATTAGATCTCCATAGTCTACCTCTTAGTAAGTGTCTTAATAGTGAAAAGAAGAAAAGGAAGAAAAGTAAATCATCATATGAGTAGAGTAATATGAATAGTACATGCAAAATCCTGTGAAGGGAAAATAAAAACTTACTGTGCCTATGAGTTGTAAATGTGACTATCCAATTGGGCTATATTCAATTTAGAATTGGGATGGAATTTACTTCTTTGATTAGAGGAAGGACAATATTATCTACATTATATAGGAAAGCCTTTATGGACTTTTTGCATTAAAGGGGGAAAAATGAACTTGTGGCTTATGATTTTGATAATTAGACAGGGCAAACTATAGAAAGAAGAGATGTAACTTTAGAGGGTGGGGTTAAAATATAATTGCACTTGTAATTGCTGTGAAGAGTATTGGAAGCCACTTCTTTGTATCTTTCTCTTTTTCTACTTTGTTTCTTATTGCACATATAGCTTTTTTTATTTCTCTCTTTCCTCTCTCTATATAAAGAACTGGGATGGAATTTGTATTAATTTGTATGGCAATACCTAGCAAAGTACAGGGACGCCTAGAGGACTAGCAACTTTAGTTAGATTTTCAGCTGAAATGTGTCTCCTGGACCCATTACTTGAAGCTTCTTCTTTGGGGTTGGAAAGATTTCTGTATTCTCCACTTCAGTATATGCATGCCTAGTTTTAGGACAGATAAAAAAATAAAGGATTTTTATCTGAAAAAACAACAACAACTGAAATCATTAATGCAATGTAGTCATTGACTTAACATAGGAAGAGGTTTTGTGCCACCACCCTCTGCATATCTACTTAAAAGGAAGAAGCGTTAAATGAAGTAGATTTTTCAGTCTGGTTGCTTGTGTTGTCAGGAAGTCCATCACATCCAATGTAGAAAATTGGATGTGTGTGTGTGTGTGTGTGTGTGTGTGTAAAAGAGTTCCAAGAAGATAGGACTTTCCCTCGACACAGAGAAGGCATTGACCTTATAGTTAGAGCTTTACTTTTAAATGCTGCTTTTTGGGGTTCCAGAGATTGCAAGGGAAGACACAGAGAAAGACAGTGACCAAAATATTCATCTTGTTTATTTTGAATTCTGATTTTTTTTTCTTCTTTTTAGATTTCAAAATAAGTTTGTTGAGGCTAGTGGGTGCTTAACACACACCTATTTTACAATTCATTCTGTTAGGAAAAGTGAAAGATTTCCTAATGGCACATTTTTCCAGTCTCCTCAAACCATGGGATTGATGGCATATAAATTTAATAAATAAGTAATAAATAAATAATCCTCCCCCCCATTGATATGATTTTGGGAGGCCCTGAAAGTTGCCTGAATGGAATGAAAGGTTGCTGGTCATTCACAAAACCAACTCAGCATTAAGGAAGACTGATACTAGTTGTTCACTCTTGTGCAATTTTTATTTTACTCAATTACCTGAAAAAAACAATCACTATGTATCTGGAATCATTTACCGGTGAAGAACAATGGTGTTAATATGGAGACTGAAATTTAAAATCCTGTAAGGAGAGACAGAATCTATTTCCTTTCCAAATGCACATTTTTGTCAGAAACTCAAAATCCAGGGAGGAGAAGGGGGCTAAAGGTAGACTCCTGATAGTCTCAACAAGTCAGTGATTTAGTAGCTGTACCTTACGGAGAATAAGGGCAAGATTTAAAACTCTCCGTGCTCATAATCTCTGATTTGGAGGAGAGCAAGGAAACCTATTGGGCCCAGCCTGCCTTAAGGCATAACATTAAACTGGGGAGAGACATTTGGTTTAATCTCTGGCATGACAGATATTCTTAAGGGAATTTTATGTAAATATGCAGTGCAGTCTCTCTGCCCACCCCTCCACAACCTCCTTCCTTCCTTTCAACCAGGGATATGAGTTCCTGCAGTCACATCACAGTTCTGCACATTTTGCTCTGCCTTAAAGGAGTCTCCGTTCAGTTTAATGTGCCCCTTCGGGATTCTATTGTACAGCAGCCCCCTGGGCCAATGTAAATCTGGGGCATTACAGGAGATTATTTCTCAAGGCTATATATACATACACAGAGAGAGAGAGAGAGAGAGAGAGAGAGAGAGAGAGAGAGAGAGAGAGAGAAAGAGACTTGAGAGGCATGCGCGTGCACACACACACACACACACACACACACACACACACACACACACACACATATACACACACATGCCTGCTAAAAGATTCCCAGCTTGGAAATTGAAAGTCATTTGGAGGTTTCTATCAACACATCTTCTAAAGTTGGATGTCCAGCCCTTATCAGCTTTAGATCCAGTGGCCCCAAGGATCATTCTGTGTCACCCTAATTTTAAAAGAAGCTGTTACTGAAAATCCCAACCAAACAAAATATTTATTTTGCTATGGCACATGCTCAAGAGAGCTACACCTTAAAAAAAAATGAAAATTATGAACAGACTATTGGAGAGCATCTAAGTTCAAGGGCAACACCTAAGAAAGTGGGGGACCTATAAATTACCTCTATATTTAAAGGGTAATTTGTACATTTCTTTTTGCATCAATCACAAATTTCCCATAGGGGGGGAAAGGGAATTGCATTTAGGTTGCTTTTGAAACTGCAAAAAGAAAAAAAGCATACTCAAAATGCTGTACCAAATATTCCGTGGGTACTGGATTCACTGAACCTGGGTAACCAATGGATTGGAAGGGTCATGTCAACTATGTGACATGAGATACATAAAAAGCCACCTTACCCCTTATTATATTGAATTTTCTCACTTCTCTGCTTACTTGACTGGAACAAAGAACAAATTACAAAGGATATATGTATAGTATTCACATAACTGCATTCCATTTGCCCAATTTCTTCTTTATGTTCAGAGGCCTTACTCTGATCTACACACAGTATTTAGATAGGCCATGGCTCAAAGAAATATATTTAAATGCATAACTAAGAAAGTTTAACAGTTTCCAAAAGGGGATTCTAGACTTTCCAGTTTCACATTAATATATGCAGTAATATCAGCAAGGCTGCCTTTTGCAAAAAAAAAAAAAAAAAAGTTCCTTCTTTTAAAAGGCATCTTATTCTGAGCATTTCAAAGGAAAATATTTCCTTCTTCATCCAGCCTATAAGGAGAAAATAATAAAGCAGTTCAACATACCTGAACTGAAAGGGATAATTTCCTGGGCTTTTAAACTGTTCCGAACAAAGATAAATTCTAAAGAAGCAAACATAAAGTAAAACATTAAAAGAACTACAAATCCTTCTTTTTAAAAAAAAAATTCAACCCACATTTTTTTAATTCCACCACATTTGCTATATCTAAATCTTAAGCAAATTTACTTTGGAAATAATGGCTGGTTCACAAAGTCACTTTTCTTCTACATATAAACAGCCACAGTTAATCCTCAGCCACCTTTGTGTGTACAATTGTATGAAGAAACAAACTGTAGATAAGAGTAGTGAACCTGTGACCCACCCAGGTGTTGTGGGACTACATCTCCCATCAATCCAGAATCTTTGCCTGAATGAAGTGGCTGAGTGTAATATCAGGCAAGTTTTCCTGTCTTCTGGGGCTTTCAACTCATAAGCCCCAAATCCATTTTCATTTAGCATTTTAGACTCTCTGAAGATCACACTGCTGAAATTTGATGGGAAATTGCCAAATGTATGATAGGGAAAAATTCTTGCAATTTTTAAGTTGAAAAAATGGGTGCATTAAACCTCCAAAGCTCAATCAGAATTGGAACAGTGAAATTAGACTTTCTGGTTGATATTATAAATTAAATCTATGTACCCTGCAAGTTTTGGTCATCAACAAGAATGGCTGAAAATGCACCCTTCTTGGTGGAAAAAGATTGCCTGCCCTGAGGTCATCACTAAAGAACTGGGAACTTCTGATCTTACATATCTCAGCAACAGGGCAAATCCCTATGTAATTGAATGAGGATCAATGTTTTCCCAGTCTGGTAGTATTTTGAAGAGGACTCAAAGTTATCACTAAAATATGAAGAAGGTTACAATTTTGTCCATATTGAATGCTTGACACCTATTGGTTTCAAGAGGCTTATAGCAATCCTACACATTGCTACTCAGAAGTATTTTCCATTGGGTTTAATTGGATTTATTCTCAAGCAAGTAGGCATATAATTTCATTCCTAATAAAGTATAGGTAGGACTGCAGCCAGCAAATCAGAAGACACATATTCATCACAGTTCAATATACTAATCCAATTTTATTAAGACAATCTGTTAGGCCTCCTGCACTCACATCAGGATTCTTGACTGCTAAGGGACTCAACACCATTCATGCTTATAATAGTAAAGATAATCAGGGAAAGAAAGGTTTTTATGAAGAATACTTTTGGAGATGTCCTTTTTGATGCTATTTCAAAGCAGTTTAAATGAAGGTTCATTTTATAAATCCTCTGTTCAGGTGTCCGTTAAAAGGTCATTATACACTACATAGTGCCATTTCTCAGTGCCTAATTAGAAAACATTGTTTTTCAATATTCTTTTGTTGTAAATTCCTTAGGGATGATGCTATAATAAACATTACAAAACATATACATGTAACACAGAGAGATCATTAAAACAATATGAGTTCCTATTAAAATCAGAAATGTTTAATTTTATTCTACAATATGCCATAAAATGCATGCTACCACAATAAGTAATAAGCAATGCCAAAACCCACATCTGAGTTGCCCCCTTCCCCCATTTTTCTTCTTTTAAAAATGCAGATGTTGAGGGAATAAAATATAAACATATTTATAACTGGTATAAATACTGGAAACTGTTTCATTGTATTTCCTTTTTCTTTCTTTTCTTCTTTCTTTCTTATTTACCTATCACTTAACTTTTTTTCCTTGAAACCTGTATTGTTTTCACCATTGTACTATTATACTATGTAAAAAAAAAATCTCTTGAATAAAAATTAATAGAAATGGAAAATGCAGATGTTATAAGACTTCAGCATCTATAAGAGTTGGCAATACATATTCAAAGGCTGAAATGTAATATTTAAAATGAGGAGATCCAATGACAAAAGTAAGTTCAAAGTCATAAAGCTCTTGCTGCATACTAAGTTCCATTCTGCAGATGCAATAGAGAAAATGATCTGAACAAGACTACTTATTTGGTGCCACTGGAGACGAAAGTATGTAGAAAAACCTAGAAACTAAATACATTATATCAAGCTGATAACTCTGTGTTCAGTTCTGATTGAACTGAATACAGTTCAGTTTGTGTTATGATTTGATATACGCATGGCAACTTAGAGCTATATAAGAAAGGATGAACAACACATAAATCCTCCAGACTGTGGATCAGTTTGCAATATTTACCTGCTTTTAAGTAATAGAAGATTAAGTGCTTATGGGGATTAAATGGGAACAAAAATCATTTTTAACACACACACACACACACACACACACACACACACACACACACAAATGGATCTCAAATCAGAATGATTTTTCCAATTTAGGGACAAAATGAATGTCCTAAGACTAGTTTGTTTGTTTATTGTAAAAAATTATATGGCCTCCCATCTACCTAAAGGAACTATGGGAAGCAAGGAAAAATAAAAACAGACTACATTTATCAAAACTGTTAAAACAAAAAAGACAAAGTTGAAGCCCCAATAAAGTTCATATCCACAGATCAAAGACACCATGCTAGCTTTATTAACCTTCTGGCTGCAACACCTGGAGGAAAAGCCAAGTCTTTGTTGCTTTTCTGAAGGCTAACAGGGTTGGGGCTATCCATTGGGAGAAGATATTTCATGCTGCAGATGGCATGGGAAATAAGGCATGCTTCTAAGGCCTACCGAGTTACACTTACTGAGGAAATCTAAACCTTGCTCATCCTACCAGAGCTAATGGGATGGCAGAAGCCATCAGTTATAGGCAGTCCTATAAGTGAGCCAGCCCCATGACATGAAAGGCTTTAGAGATGACAGCTAAAACCTGGAAGCCTACTGGGAACTAGTATAGCTTACACAATAGCAGTATTACATGGCCAAATCCTGCCAATGCATTCTGTGCGGGTTGAAGCTTCTGAATTCTCTTTAAGGGCAGCTTTATGTAGAATGCATTGCAGTTGGCTAATTGTGAGGTGATTAAGGTATATAAGCAGTGTTTGCCAATCTAGGAAAAAGCACAACTGGTCCACAAGATGTATTTCTGCAAAGGGTCTCCTACTCATGGCTGCCACCTGCTTTTGAATCCAGGAGGACAACCCTTACATTGTACTAACTCTAACTGGAGTTGTATAAGTTAAAAAGGGCAAATCCCTAGATTGAGGGGACGGTTTAAACCCACTGAGTGGTTGAATTGAAGCTGTTTCTTTCCTATTTAGACCACACGGGCTTCAGATACTAGGAAAGCACTTTCATAACATCAATTGGTCAGTATGAGATGGAGACCTAAAACAGAGGTGTCACCATGTATAAATTTCATGTACATGTTAAATAGGAACAGAATTGAGATCTGCAGCACCCAGCAAAGTCCAGGGCTAGACTGCTTTCTCTTTACCATCATCATATGAAAGTGATCTTGGAGAAAGAAAAAACTATGTTTCCCACTTCTAACCTTCTCAGCCATCTCCAAAGAATACCATGACTGATGGTGTCAAAAAACGCTAAGGGATCAAGGAGCACTACAAATATTGCCATTATGTCTTTGTGTCCTAATATTTGTTGCAAGTATGTAAGAAGCAGCCTTTGTGTTATTACCTATGCAAGTGCTGTTATTTTCCATTCCCTATGAGCTCTGTAGATAGTGTCATCAACACAGCGGACACAAGTTTGGGCAAACTCCGGGAGACAGTGGAGGAAACGGGGCCTGGCATGCCATATTTCATGGGGTTACAAAGACTCGGATATGAGTCAGAGCGTTCTCTGAGCAGATAATGTTCATTGCTTCTGAAACCAAAAGAACTTGCAACCCAACCCAGCTGGAATTCATCCCGTTTTAGGTTCAAGTTTCAGGATTGTTAAGGCACCTTCCATGAGCTCAGATTTAAGACTGGTCTCAAGACTGACAGAGGCAAAAAGGCAAGAAAAGTAAGACCATAATGTCATTGTAAAGTATTATTCCTATTTTAGCATAAGGAGCAATGCAAAGAAAAAAGAAAAATGATAATCATACATTATTAGAATATACAAAAGTTAGATAGGTCTTTCTGCTCCTCACATAGGACATTATAGAAAGTGGTAACAATAGCAATAGCACTTATGTACCACTTCATAGGGCTTTAGAGCCTTCTGTAAGTGGTTTACAAAGTCAGCATATTGCCCCCAACAATCTGGGTGCTCATTTTACCAACCTCAGAAGGATGGAATGATGAGTCAACCTTGAGCCGGTGAGATTCGAACTGCCAAACATCCGAGCAGCCAGCAGGAGTAGCCTGCAGTACTGCATTCTAACCACTGTGCCACCATGGCTCTTTCATTCTTTATGTAATTGTACAGATATATTTAATACAGATAGTTCCCGACTTACGACCATAATTAAGCTCAATATTTCTGTTGCTAAGTGAAACATTTGTCAAGTGAATTTTGTCCCATTTTACAACCTTTCTTGCCACAGTTGTTAAGTGAATTACTGCAGTTGTTAAGTTAGTAATACAGTTGTTAAATGAATCTAGCTTCCTCATTGACTTTGCCTGTCAAAAGGTTGCAAAAGGGGGAATCACACGAGACTGCAACAGGCACAAGCACCTGCCAGTTGCCAAGCAGCTGACTTTTGATCATGTCGGGAATGCTGCAATGATTATAAGTGTGAAAAATGGTCATAAGTCACTTTTTTCAGTGCAGGTGTAACTTCAAATGGTCACTAAATGAACTGTTGTAAATCAAGGACTACATGTATGTCAGAATAGGTAGACTACCAGCTACTGTATATGTAATAATGCATAATACATTCCAGTTCCATACCTCTTTAAAAGCATGAAAACTCATATTAAAACAATGTAGATTACAGATATGTTCTTGCTACTTTTGTAGTCCTGTTCTCCCTAATATACCAGGCACTCAAGTAAAAATACAAGAAGAAATTATTTGGATTATGATGTCAAGTAATCTTATCAAGAGTGAAAGAGCATATGTCTGATCCATTGAAATTGTGAAAGTGCCATTTGGCTTTCTCAGACCTGGAATCTAAAGTAGCAACACCGTTCTAGAGACATTTTATACAATCAAGCAAATCAGACAAAACTATGAATTACATTGCACAGAGTGTTTGATTTGAATGTGGATTCAGGGTGGGAAAAGAGCAGGAACCAAACAAGTTGTGAGCTTGCAAGCTGAATACGATATTGGCTAGAGCACAAAGTGCCATTTGAAATGCTATGTTCTTAGAGACATAAAATTGGGAAATATCTCTAGGGGTAGAGAGGAGATGTTTGATGATATAATAGTTGACAGGCATTTTAAAGAAAACAGAAACTGAAACTCCCCATAGATGGATCACTTGGTGAAATATTAAACCGTGGAAATGATCATCTCTTCTATCATTCTAAATATGAAAATGGATTGAATCATGTTTCATGTAGAAGAAAGTCGACACTGAGTAGCATGACTGGAATTAAAGGCTGAGTCAGATGAGGAAGCTAAAATATCTCAGATCAGAGTGTTTCATGAGTGTGTATTATTGATGCTTCCACTTCTGTATGCATATTTAGAGATCCAAGGGGGAAAATTATAAAGCATATTAAACCACAAAAAATAGTTTAGTCTTGGCCAACTCATATCAGCTTCACTTTGATTTTAGAAGCTCTGCATTCCTGACCAATAAATGAAGTTTTGAGAATCACTCTCATCATCAATGAGCAATAAAAGAGTATTATGGTTGTGCTTGAGGCAAATGTATGAGCTAAGACATGGCTTGCAGGAAGGAAGTATAAGTTATTACAATTGTTTTTAACTTGATGTCTTCCTGATGTACGTGGATTATAATTTTCAAGAGCATTACCTATCATACCCAACAAATAGAGATTCTGAGAATTTTATTTCCAGTACATTTGGAAGACTCAAAATTGGGAGATGGTATTTTATGACATTTTAACAAAAAATAGTGTCAAAGCCACATCATTTTTGTGGTGGGAATCTGGTCTGAAGTAAACCACACAATAGTAAACTGAAATAAAGTTATTATACAGAAACTTCAGGAATCTAAAAGAGACAGCTCACACAAGACCTTGGACATAATCAAGAAATACAAACAATAAGCAAAAATTAAGAACAGAATGTGGTTCAAGAAGGCATAAGAAATGTATAATATGCGAGTTATACTTCATTGCCTCAACTATATGCTGCTGAATGCACTGAGTGCTAAAAAAATAAAAATAAATGTGGGTCCTGATCAAGTGGTTTTATTTTCAAGTTTTTCAGGCCAGACTGAAAGCATATTCCTCCCTGTTTGTTTGTCATATTGTACATATTGATTAGTGGAGGGAAAATGCTATTGGTGAAACTGATCCCCAAGAACCTGGAAGCTACTTCTCTGTTACGTACACCAAGAAGAGATCATGCTGCTAAGTTGAAGGTCTCTCAAAACTGGAGTTGATGAGATGCAATTGCAATGAAATGCAATTGGGCTATTTTTGATGAAGGGCTGTTTGTGTGTTTCTTTAAGTAATATAGTTTTGTTCTCATGTCTTGGGGAAGGGAGCTAACAACATTTAAAAAGCTAACATAGAAAACACAACAACAGACAGACAGACAGACAGACAGACAGACAGACAGACAGACACAATAGATTAGATAGATGATAGATTAGGCAGATACAGATAGACAGACAATGATAGATGATGATAGATGATTGATAGATGATGATGATGAAGATAGATAGATAGATAGATTGATACATACATACATACATACATACATACATACATACATACATACATACATACTGTACATATCAAAACCATCCAAATAATAAGCAATATCCAATGCACCAAAGCTCAGTAAAAACATTTCTTAAAAACTCCTATCAATATAGATGTTAGGGATAAATTGGGTGTAAAATGCATGCTGTGAGGAAATTCAATGTAAATTTGTGGTATTTGATTGAGTAAATGCTTAGAGGTTAAGTTTTTGAGGTGGAAAGCATATATAGTCAAAGAAAAGAATTTAAGGACAATTACATCATACCATCATTTAAAAAAAAGAAACTTTCAAGAGAGGAATACTAAAAAAACCTGAGATCAGTTTTTCATTCACACTTAAAAACACTTGACATTTTAATGAGCAGATGGTGAATGGAAAATCTTGTCATATTCAACACCCCAAAGAGAACAGGAAATAGCATATGAAGGTTTCTAACATGACAGAGGAATGTTACATGAGCTGAAAATTAAGAAATTCAGCATTATTGAGTGGTATTTTATAAGAATTGATTAAGCATTAATTAGAAATTTGAAGAATAAAAGAAGATTGGGTACAAAAATTATCCTGCCATAAATCTCTCTTATCTCTCCTTACATTTTTGGTATCCTCAATCAAGAAGTTGTATCATTTCTTTGTCTTTACATGAAATTTTGGAGAAAAGAATATAACATATTTTCTATCCAGAATTAAGTAATACATTTCAGAACTTGAAATAATGTGTCTGGAGGACTTCTAGCAAGATGAGAGAAAGAATATTGTGTTTCCTCAAAGCAGGGCTGGACCCCAAAAATTCACAGGTTGTATGGTTCCCTATATCTATGTGTTGTAAAGTCCTCCCTCCCTCCCTCCTTTTTTTTTTTTGGACACACCAAGATTTTGCTACTGAAATGAGAGAGGAAATTGCCACAAAATGGCCGATGGGTTTGTATTAATTTTGGGATAGAAATGAATTCAAAAAAGACTTCATTTGGCTTGAGAGTCTCACAAAATATCTTTCCAAATTAAAAAGAGAGAGGGAAGGGGGGAAAAAAGAAAAAAGTTACAAATCCCATTTATAGTCATGACCTCCTAGGCTCATTCGTTCATCAATTATTGAACTATTAAATATATTCATCGTTTTTCTGTCACTCAAAGAACAATTACATACACAACTTATAAAGCAGTACAAGGAAAAACAAGGCAAAATTAAAACCAGCGCCCTTAAATATCAGTTCAACTAATAATTAAAAGCTTGGTAGAAGAAATTATTTTGCACCATTTTCCAAACTACTGGGAAAGCAGGAGAGAGCACTTCTTTGAGGAGTGTGTTTTGTAGCCTTAGGGGCCATAAACGAAAAGGCCTTCTCCAGCATGCTAGATAGCTTAGTTTTTGAAGCAGGGAATCTTCAAAAAGACTCCACTGAGTGATCTAGGCGACCAAGGACATTCAAAGTGGGAAAGGCAGTCCCTCAGCTGGTCAAGCATTAAAACTTATAGGTCTTTAATGGTCAAAATCAAGACCTTGTTCCTGTGGGCAATTTGCAGATCTTTCAGCATATGACCTCTGTTTCTTGAATCCAGGGCTTTTGCAATTTTTGGATATTTTCAAATGTAAAACACATTGCAGCACTCAAAGCCTGATGTAACCAAGAGTTGAATTTGGCCAGCTAAGGAAGAGTCACAGTTGGTGCACTGAGTGACCATACTTGAATAGATGTGCTCCTTGGCATTGCAAGCTGTGATTCCAATGACATCTGAAGGTCAAGAAGCACTTCTAAACTACACAACTGTTCTTCTAGGGAATTTCAGTCTCATTCAAAATTGAATACCTCAGTCCTCAACTATAACTACCCTTGGCAGTCAAAGTAATACTAAATTTTAAGTGTGGGTCCTGAACCTATCAGTCATGGAAAAAAACATCTAAAGTTTTGATAGACTTCTTTATTAGTACAAAGAGGGAATGTATGACATGAATCTATTATACATTATGCTATTTTAAATACAGTTCTGAAAAAGTGAACCAACAGCTTGCCTTCAGAAGTT
>JANHFJ010003231.1:105753-118577 GCA_032468195.1 Cerberus rynchops
ACCTTGCAGATTGGGACAGGCTATTTCAGATACATTTAAAAGGACCCACAAAAATGACAAAAACATTCATTGTTGAGTGCAATGATTTTCAAGGTTTTGCTTGGAAGATACATATGTTATGGGATAAACATTCTTTTTTGTTTTCTTCTTGTGCTTGGGTATATCTTCAGCTGCATCAAGATGATTTTCTTCAATCTTTAAACCAGGGTCAGAGGTTAACCTATAGTTAAAGCAACCATTCGAGTTTCACATTAAATATAAACATTAATCTTACTTCAAACTACAATAAGCAGTTCCTAATTCCCATATTACTTAGCTTTTGAAAGCTATTCTAAGTTCATGCCAAAAAAGTAAAAAACAGATAGAGCAAAGCAAACAATATTAAAAACAACAAAGCAAACCATTTAGCTAATAAATTACATTACATACAGATATAGTTGGAAGCTTAATAGTATACTAGATTTATTAGCCTATATTTCACGTCAGATTAACATTTGATGGATATATCTGAGATCTATTTTAACTGAGCTAGTATAAAAAGTGCATCAAAGATTAAGCTTATATTGTTTCAAACAAGATACCAAAAGCATCTGTTGCATAAGTTAAAGTACTTTTTCAACCACCATGTACTTTTTAACACAAGAACTAAATAAATAGGCAGAAAATCTTTTAGAAAACGGAAAATAGTATAACTGTGTGTCAGGAGGGAATTCAGCTTACTGATGTATTATTATGGATGTGCAGGAATAAATGATACACAATAATACTATTGATAAATGATTATGGATATGGATATACGGTAGTTTTTGACATTGTTCTAAATCTAAAGATACGCATTACGTTAAATGATATGTCCAAAATTTGGAATTTGATTATTGTTGAGGAGTTATGGTTGCATTGGCCTGAGTGTTGCCAAAAATTTTTTGGGAAAAGTACTATTACTCCTGATATATGAAGGATTGAATTCAAGAGGTTTGTGAATTGTTCATGTTTGAAATGGCAAGTTTATGACTAATCAAAAATGAGAAGTTTATTAAGACAATTGACTGTAAAAAATATTCAAAAATGCAAATAGATACAAAAAATATTGATAAGTCACCCCTACAGTAAAACACAATCTGCTCTAGGTACCGGTATTCTGTTCTCTTTGAGTTGGCTTTTGAAAGGTAGAGTGCAGTCTTACTGATGATATGCAGGTTCGTTCCTTGCAAAAGGTAAGACTGTTTTTAGCCTTTCAAGAATATGTTTTTAGTTTTTAAATAAGGGTCTACGTAAGTAGCCCTTTCTGAAGAATATAATTTGCCATCAACAAGAAGGTGTCCTATATCTTCAATGGCTGATGCTCCACAAATACACAATCTTTCTTCAATTGACAATCCATTAAACCTCCCATGTCTTACCATGGAGTCTAGTTGCTTAAAGCAAGCTCTTAAAAAAGATGTTCTGGGATTTGAAGCATGTAAGTTGTTAAACATTTTTCTAATTAGGAGGTTTATTTGCTTTGAGCCAGCCACTTCAGACACTTGACACATTTGAGTACATTATATATCTATTTTGCAATATTGGAGAACCACTGATTTTTGTTTAAAAGTTCCTCATTTTAATTTGGTCAACTGTTGAAATCTGACATTTAATATGTGACGTATATAAATGATTTCTCCCTTTTTGTTTTATGTTCTTTTATTCTAGTTACATGGCGTAGTTCTATTTTATTTTTTTACAGTTTTTTGTGTATTTAATTTCCTATTTAAATTTTTGTCTAGTTCTTTCTAGAAAACTTTAGCTAAATTAAAATCTCTACTAATTTTTGGAACTTACATTGACAATACTATAAAGATGTAAGCAAATGTAGTGAAAAAAGATGGATTGCAGCTAAGTGAGAACTTTTACATGTCTTCTAAATAACTTTAATCCACCTTCAGAGAGATTTTGGGGCAAACCAACCTCAACACTTAAGTCTAACTTTTTCCATAAAACATCAAATGCCATTCCATAGTCCCTCTCTAAATTTAATATCCTTCTTCTATAATCCCATCCTGCCTTCTCTAACCACTGGGGGTCTTTCTGTTTTACAGATCAAGCTTTCCATTCCCATATACCCACTTCACATATCACTTCTATGCATTCAATTCACACTATTTATGCCCTGAACCTGCATCTACTTGCAGCAATGTCCACAAAATGGTATCCTGATAGTATGTATGTGCATCAAAACAGACAAGAAATAGTGTCATAATTAACAGCCTGTCTCTTTGCATGTGTATGTCATTTTGCCTGTTTTGACCATTAATATGGACATGGTTGCCCATCTGCTTCAATTTATTTTTAAACAGCAACGTATTATTTAAAAGGATCCTTGGCATAGTGTTGACTTAACCCCACTGTTCCATTCACATAGTAAAATGGATGATATTTACATTTTTAAAAAACCTAAATCTTTTCATAATTGCAGCCCTGTGATATAAACAATAATCTTAAATGTAGGTTAATTCTAGAGTAAATCTCCAAACAGAATTGGTACCTATACAACACATTAAGAGAATTTTCTATATCGAACTACTGCTTAAGTTATGTCTCAAAATAGAAATATATATTTATATTTAACTAATTTTAAAAAAAAAAATCATTTCATTGAATGAAAAATGAGCTGCTCTATTCTGCTCAGTAATTGTGACTTTATTCCTTCCTATCGGTCATGATCTTTTCAGGTTTACTTGCTGCATAGTTTTGTAACTGGGAATGGGTATGTGTGTGTCTAAAGAAGCTGCAGTATCTAAAAATGATAAAATTGATAAGTATGCAGGTTCTTCTCTTCTTGTACTTAATCCATCAACTATCTTGGCGTCTAATTTCAAGAAAGACCCTCCTCCATTGGAATATCTTACGGCATTGCTTGCCTTCAGAAGTTGTGGGTGGTCCATCACTGGAGGTTTTTAAGAAGAGATTGGACTCATTTGTCTGGAATGATAGAGCCTCCTGTTTGGGCAGTGGGGGTTGGACTAGAAGACCTTCAAGGTCCCTTCCAATTCTGTTATTCTACTACTTTCCATGAGGGAGAGATGAGAAATTACACATTACATCACATCACCGCCCCGAGGCCTTTGGGAGATGGGGCGGTATAAAAATCTAATAAATAAATAATAATAATAATATACTATGGGTCTTCCCAGGATATAAGGCAATGCTTAGCCATCTCAAAGGAGCTGCTGAGTAGCTAAATGGGAGTTAGATAAAATGGTGTCTCAGGGACATCATTCACTGATCTCCTTCAGCCAATGGAAGACAGCTAGCTAGTAGTTCTTTCTAAAAGACTGAAGGAGTATTAAGGAACAGGAAGCCCATTTTAAGAACAGCAGTCAGTTTCACCAAATCAGCATTCCGGTATGTACAACAAATATCACCCCAATAAATTACTGCCAGGTATGGACCTGAACTTGACGGCACAAAGAAACACATTTCTGTCATTCACTCATAACCAGATACATTCTCTCCAAACCATCAGCTAGAGTTTCTGCTCACTGAACACTCAGTATGCCTCCCTGTATTAGTAAGACTACAGGAAGATTATGACATTCTGATTGAAAATGCTACAGAGGGAGATCATGAGGCCAGAGGTAAGAACTAAGAGGTAAGAACTAAGAGGCCAGAGTTCTCTACCATGCTGAAGAACACTCATCCAAACCATTACTCGTATCATAGCATATGTCACACCTGACATCTTTGGACTACCTTGCTATTAGCAGTGACAGAAAATTTACTCAGTTTATTGGCACCTTTTTCTGCTTTGGAACAGATAGTTTGTCATTAGTCATCAGCCTGGATTTTCGACAGTGACAAAGATGGATGGATGGTATTTAAGTATTCCCAGAGTGAAATATTATTTCATGTCCTTGAGGAGCTGCATCTTTTTAACAGGTATAGACAGCTTAGCATGGATTCCCCATATAAAGCTTTAAGTCATCCCATATACAGTGCCCTCTTCATTGTTAGAAGCTTAATATCCATTGTGAATACTGGTTTGTAAAGCTTAGCAAACATTATAACGACACACTGATTTTGTGAAGGATTGCTTTAAACATGATTCAATTTCATGCAAGAGTTAAGCAATGGCACTTTTAGAAAGCTTAGCTTATAAATACTCTAGTCACAAATGTGCAATAAAAACAACACACCACTTGTGACTTTCTCAAGCAATCAACTCACCCCAAAAAATCAGGATTCTTTTAAAAGACCTATAAATAGCAAAAAGATTTGAATCCTATCCTTAACCATGTTCGATTCTGGAACTTTAGCTTGAATCAGTTTCTGCAACCAACAAATTATTGCACCATCTGGAAACAATCTGTTTCAGCACCTTCTTGGGATTCAAGAACTACTCCAAAGGAAGACAAGTTTAATGAACCCTCTAGAAAGAATAAAAGATCCACCTTTTCTTGTAGATCAGGACTGGTAGAAATAGTTGAATACATTATGCTACTATTGAATGGGATAGACATAGTATGTTAGTTTTGATTGTGAGGATTTATCATTTAAAGCCTGAGGGACAGAAAGAGTAGAGTGAGGTATTACACTGGAAGCAGTGGCTAATACTGAAGAAAGAGGTTAGCAGTTGAAATACTGCAGAATACTATGGACAGCTGAATTGAAAGGAAACTACAGCATTAGCACACAAAATTGATCAGATATTGATTAGAAAAAGCTCCATTTTTCAAGAGACAGAAGTTGTTTGACATGAGAAAGTGCATTCCTGATCCTGTAGCTGAAAGACCATTTCAGACTGTTTGGGGGTCAACAATGGAATGAAAAAACTGGAATAACTCTTCCTGGACTCATGAATACTTCTGGATTCATATATGAAGGCAAGATAACTTTTTCTTATTTTCAGCTGCTGCATTACTTTACATAGTACTGCATTATATAGCTAAATGGAACTCAGCATGGTGACACACATCCTTATCACCACAAGGCACTCTACATGGATTTTGGAAATCACCTAGCTGATATAAGTGCAAACTACAGCTTCCTGTTTACTGACTGATGCTCAGCACCATGAACACCACATTTATGAATCCTGTTTACTGATTACTGAATACTGGTTCCAATAAGTTTCCAGATGCATTGGTTTCAACCTGTAAAGGTCTTTATGGATTGGTACTTGGATACTTGCAGGATCTTTCTTGAACTAGCGTCAACCTGACCAAGGCTTTCTTCCTGGGGAAAAAATCCTGGTGATCTTTTATTCTCAGGTGTTAAAGAGGTCTAAAGCTAGCAAATATTTTTTGGTCACAGGGATAAATTAGCCATGTTTGTAACTGCATTTGTAACAGGATTTTTAAAGACCAGTAGAATCGCTGTTCTGATATGCTATGAATAGTGCTTCAGGTATTTTTCTTAAATTTACTAGTGCAGATGCTTTAGTGCTTCATTTTATATTAATATTTGTATGATTGTGGTAAGTTGCTGGAGTTCTTTTCATCTGACAGCACATATATTTAATGTAGCAAATCAATGCTATACTGTAAATTATACAGCTCTATCAGATAAACTTATTATGCTCGGTGGATAAACTTTCCCGGCTGTACAAATGAATTCTTGTTTACCTTATTTGCAGACTAACAGTCCACTGCAGTTTATATAGTAGCAATACTTTGATAGTGACATGTATAGTATCAGTAACTGAAAAGTGATTATCAACAAAACTAGATGCTGCACACATGTTGTGCACTGACAATAAAGGATTGAATCTGAATAGTTGCAGCATATAATTTCCTACTTCTTTTAAGTTCGTATTTATTTATTTCTTTATTGCATGGATTATGTAATGTGTTTAATCCTCAGTAAAACTGTATATGATTATTCAATGAAAGAAAAAAATAGTTTTTAATGGATGGTACCATGCCCGGCAAGCACCAAATGCCCTGGAAACCTCGAGTGAGGTAAAAAGTAACCATTGCCGCTCATGAAGGGCCAAAAACTTCCAGTGAAGCTGATCCCCTCTAGGAATCTGCTCAATGTTTTTAACCCATGGAAGTCAAGGCCAAATTTTCCTTAAAACCACAGAGTAGATTCCCAGAAGAAAGTGAAGGTAGGTTTTTGGGTTTTTTTAGTATAAAGCCAGCTTCACAGCACTCGAATCCCACCAAGCTCTTATCATGTACCAAAATTTTGATCATATGGCCAGGAGGCACTGCAATAGCACCAACGTTTGACCAAAATGTGTTGATACATATGAATACTGAATCATTGCTTTGGAACCAAGCCAGAGGTTTCTGGCTAATGAAGTTAAATATGCCCTATTGCTAACAATAAAGTTGCAGGGTTTGATGAAAAACAAGAAATACTGTTTAAAACCTTCCTTTACTTTTTAAAACTTTCCAAGTTAAATGTTTACTTCTTAATATATAGATAGGAAAAATTCAGCAGTAGCCAAGAGACCGGCAAACATCAATTTATATTCCAAAAATCAAACCACACTGCTTAAGAATGCTCAAATTACTACACAACTACACTTGTCTCAAATGCTGGTAATAGACACTTAGAATTTCACAATCTAGTCTTCAACAGTACATGAACAGGAAGTGCTAGATGTATAAGCTAGATTCAAAAAAAGCAGAGGCACACAAGAGCACATTACTAATATCTAATAGACAACGGAAAGAGTTATGTTATTGACAAGAAATCAATAATTGCTTTATGGATTATGCCAAAGTTTCAGTCTGTGTAGATCACAACAAATTGAAGGTAGTCCTTAATAAGAGGGCTTAAATAATAAGTTTACCCAGGCCATCTCTTCTCCTTACTGCTTACTGATAAATAAGCATGACTACTGGGTAGCAATCGTTACAGTGAAATATGGTGCAATTAAATTGTTCAAAATTAATTTTGCACACTGCTACCTTCTTTAACATACATGCAAAGAAATGACAGACTAGAAGTAGAAATTGGAATAAAAGTGTTGGAAGAAACATCAACAGCCTCAGTTATGCAAATGGTGGGTCTGGAAAAATTGAGGAGTTAAAAAGTAAAATAAGCTGGTACAAAAGGGTTTCTGCTACCATTTATTAAAAATCCAATATGTTAAAAGGCAATGCCAACATACATAAACAGATGGATAAGCTGTTGAAATCTTCATATTTCCAGATTCAAGCATTCACAGAGATGGTGACTTAGGAAAACAAAGATGCCTGTTACTTAAAAGAAAATCTAAGACAACTTTATACAAAATACTGAGGTGCAGAGATATCATGATGGCAACAAAGGTATATATTGTGAAGACTATTATTTTCCCAGTTGTAACAAATAGCTCTGAAAACTGGGACACTAGAAAAGCAGAAGAAAAATCAATACCTTTCAATGGTGGTGTAGAAGAAAATTGCTACAAATACCTTATACTGAAAGAACAAATGTTCATCAATAGATAAGGTAAAAATAGAATGCTTGCTGGAAGCATAGATAATGAAGCTAGTTTAAACATTGTGGTAACATAAAGTGAAATCTATAGTCACTGGACAATATCCTGGCACTTGGAACATGCAAAAGAGGTAAGGGGGGAGGGAGGAACCTGCATGATTGGCATCAGTGATGACACAATATGACCTTAAAAGAATTCAAAGAAGCAGTTACTGTCAGACAATCATGTCAAGGATTTGCATTCAGTAAAGTTTAGAAGTGACCAAACAATTGTAAGATGAAATCAAGAGATAAACTGACTGCTGATTTAGTTTTCAATATTTTTTGTATACACAGTTAATATTTAAGGTAGACAACGGTATATTTGGAATTTAGCATCACAAGACAGTATTTGAAATTAAACTATGCGCAAAAGATGACCATTTAATAGCTAAAATTTGAAATGGAAGAACAAGTGGAAGAATATGATATGAAGTGAGCAAAGAACTTTGGACAATATTTATTATTTTATTTACTCATTTATTTGTATCCTGCCTTTATTATTTTCATAAATAACTTAAGGTGACAAACATATTCAACACACCTTCCACCTCCTATTTTCTTCACAACAACAATCCTGTGAGGTGGCTTGGGCTGAGAGTGAGTGACTGGCCCAAGGTCACCTAGCTGATTTTCATGGCTAAGGCAGGACTTGAGCTCAAAATCCCTTGCTTTCTGGACTAGTGCCTTAATCAAACTGGTTCTATTGATAGAGGGAACAATGGGGAATATGTAATTGAAAGAACTGAAAGATACATTATAACTTAAATGAGAACTTTTATAAAATGATGTACTATTGGAACAGGTTTCCAGAAAAATTATCTAAGATGTATAAAGATATGCATTATGTTGGAAATGTGCAAAACATGAGAGGTCATTTTATCATGGCTGGTAGACATGCACAAAAGTTAGAAAATCTTGGGTTCAAATATGTATAGTGAAACAAAGAATTTTAAAAAGTAATATATTCAATTGAAAGCAGAAATCTTGTTGGGAGTAATGGATAGACAATTAGAATAGAGTTATGGAAGACTTTTTATATATAACTGCTGCAAGGTTATATGCTAAAAATGGAAAGATTCTGAAATACCTATGATGGAGGAGTAATGGTAAAGATGACAGAATTAGCACAGATGACAAAACGGTCTGGTTAGAGAAAGAGCAAAAATATATTTATTACTAACAGGAAGCGCCTTACAGATTTTTTGCTGAAAAAATTAAAAAATGAACTTGTGCTTTATGGATTTGATGATTAGAAAGGCTAGAAAATGGAAAAAAGGGCAATAACTTAGAAAGAGGGTAAAATATATTTGTAATTGCTTTTAAGATTGAAAGCCATTTGTTTATAACATTATCTTTTTTTCTTTTTCTTTCTCCTTTTTGTACTTATTAGTCCACTTCCCTTACTCTTCTCTTTCAAAATTTGTATTGTTTTATTCTTTTAAAAATATTTAATAAATTACATAAAAATAAAAAGGTTTATAAGCGATGGAACAATTGATCAGCAAGTCTGCTTTGTGTTGCTACTTGTACCTATTTGTCCTCACGTAGGAAGTGCTCTGGTTGAAGTTGGGTTTATAGGAGTAGTAGGGATTGCTGCTAGTATCTCCCCCTCCCTGCTTCTCAGCAGCTTTACTGCCTGAGTCGCTGAATTCCATTGCTAAGTTGACAATAACATCTCCAAAGATGTGCTCATATATTTTCAAAACCTTGCAGCTGTTCTCACTCCTACCCTCCTCCAAAACTGAAAAACTCAATGAAATAAAACGACAGTTCAGCTGGCCAAGATTAGCATCCTCTATTTCCTTGATGAGAGCAAAGCAAGCAGTCTGGTTATTATGACCACCAGTTTTAAAGGCAACTACGTAATACCCATAATACCACTGTATTACAATCTTAACAATGTAGAGAATGAGTCAAGGAGTTAGGACAAAATGAAAATGCTAGCCAATGGTAACTGGTAACCAATGGGCAACTACCATGAAACTCTTGCATTCACACTGCAGAATCCTCCAAATTATTTTAAAATATATCACAGCAGAGGCAGAACCTATGAAAGCTCATTGCCCAATAAACTATTGCATTATGAAGGTATGATGCTAATCTGGCAGTAGAGCATATGAACATATGTTTAATTACTCATAGTTGCTATGAGTAATACAAATCCTTGTAAGTGCTTTAGAATGCAAGGAAACATATCTGAAATACCTTTTAGCAAGCCTTTAAAGCGGCACAGCCTCTTCCCAAATTGACATAATTTCATACTCATAGGACAGCTACAAATAATCATGTGAATCTGGGAAGAGGCACAATGTAATAGTTCAAAAATAAGGTGCTTGTTGTTACTGCCCAAACGTTTTCCAGAATACCACTTCTGAAAGCATTTTAGAGCCCTAAAGAAATCTTAAATGTCCGTCAATTCATACAAAAGCTCTCATTACATATCCAGACTTCCATCCAGACAACTATCATTGTTCCACCCACTGCTTTAATCACATCTCTACTTTCACATATTACATACATGTTTACAGGCTTAATGCTTCATTCATTCATTCATAAAGAAAAAAAATCCCTAGAGATTAATATTATCAAATCAATATGAAATAACTGTGGGTCAGATTTCCATCCTGAACTAGAATACAAATTAACATTGAAATGCCAGGATGGCACAATTGCTAATGCAAATTAAATCTAGCATGAGCACTACATTAAGGTATTTTAAAAAAAACAACAGCAAGGAATACTGAAGTCCATAAGATAAGCGTCCTTTCCATTTGCTATTATTTTGACTTTTTAAAGAATGTTGAGATTTTCAGACTAGGCAACTGGAGCTGGGGTAGCACACTGCATGCAATACTGAGAAAGTAGATGAAGAAATGTATAGCATAATGCATGCAACGAAAAAACAGAGATGCAGGTCTGTGCTGATTGTCTTGCGCATACATATTAGGAGACACTGACCTGGTGGTCTGAAGCAATCCAGCATCATTCCCAATTTTCTTATTCATAGCTGATCTGTCCAAGTCTGTCTCCTTAATTTTCACTGTCTTTCCTCTTTGTTCTATTGGTGGAAGAGGAACAACATTCATGGACTTAATTTGAAGTGTAGTTTTGAGATCAGCCTTAGTGTCTGTAGCCAGTTCCTTGTTTTGAAATGGCAAACAAGAAGATCCACACAAAGAATTACTGATATTGAAGCTGTCTGAAGACCCATCCCTTGCATCCTTCTTCAGGCTGATAAATTGGCCTGTTAATTCTAGGAAAGAGAATACAAAATTAAGTCAGATTAATTCTTTAGAATATAATTTATATAGGGGTGTTTGTTAATATACATATTTACTTCTCCTTAGTGACATACCTTTTCACAAACTTTAACAATTGATGGGGAGAAAATTGCACACAAGTATTCTTATTAGAATAGTTTTCACAATCTCACTAAAGCATTTCCTAAGATGATTGTAAGAGCTCATTTGTTTCTTTGTTCAACAATTGTGATTCTATTTTAGGATAAGTTATATTATGCAAAGTGCAGTAAAAGAGGCAGTAGTAGCAAGGACGGAATTTAAAGATAGAAGTTAAAAACAAGAAATCTAATTAGTTTCCACGAACTCCCTTCACTACACTGCACCATGTCTTTTTTGCTTTGTGAACTGTTTTTATTTTCACCACACCCATACAATGAAATATTGTTTCTTGTTCTTTAAACTTCTTACCCATTAACTCCATCTAATCACCACTTTCTCAGTCACCTCAACCAATTCCCTCTTTCTCATATATTTATTTTGTGATTCAATCCTATTTACTTTTAGATTGAATTTCCTCACCTGTACTATATTTAGCTAAATAGGTTTCAATGTTTAAAAGTCTCCATTTTCCCTTCTTTTGTTGTGCTTTCCTCTCTTCAAGTTATAGTTTAGGTAGCAGCAAAGACTTTTCTATCCTCATGTGTCTCTTAATAAATCTGCCTTTTACTCCGGATATAATGAATGTCTGTTAGCATTCATGAGAGATATGCTGTGTCCATATTTTGCTTCCAAGATGACTATTATGCACATGTTATTCTTTTTAATCAACACTGAACAGCTCAAGTTATTGTGCTCGTGCATTCCTCCCCCTCCCCCCACACAGCAAAAGTCTACAGGTGTTTATCCAAACACCCCCCCCCAAAAAAACAGATCTTCCTAAAGCACCTCCGTTGTATAGGTCCTGATTCTGAGCTCAGCATGGCAATAGGCAATGGGTAACTGAGTCCAATGGGCATATACAAAGTCCAGGAAAAAAGTCCACAACTCAAACGTGTCAGGATACATGGCACGAGCACCCAAGACACAGAACTGAGCACATTGCTCCAGCAAAGCTCAAGTCCTCACAGAGGGATTAAGTAGACAACACCAATGCAGCCCTTTATGGCAGACAAGGTTGTCTCCTCACAAATAGTCTAGCAAATTGGCATTGATCCTGTCTCCTCTCTGCTCTACATGGTTTTGGATCAGGAGGAGATGTGGACTCCACCTCCTCCTCATTGCTAATGGGCGGCATTTCCTAGAGTCTCCAGGCAATCTTCCTGCAGCTGTGGCTTGCCTCCCACAGCCATTGACTCAGCTGAGGCTGCTCCATTGGTCTAGCACTTTCAGGGCCCTGAAACTGACCAACACTCACTTTTGTACTTTCCTCTGCTGACTCAAATTCACCCTTCTACACTGAACTTGCATCCGGAGAGGGGTCCTGGGTTGAATTCATGACACTTATATATTTTATTCTTTTAACATTCTGATTATATTGAAAAGCATATCCTTCAACAAGAGCTCCTGATGAATGTAACATTTTTCCTTCTCAACACCTAATTCTCACTTCCATATAACAATGTGGGCTGAAGCATAGTCTTATCGTTTTCACTTCTTTCAACAAACATTCATTCCTTACAACATACCACCGGCTATCTTTTTAACTAGCATCTCACAGCTTAAAATTTTTCATGTGTTTACTGGTTAATAAAAATTATAGCTTGATCTCTTTTTTTTTCATCTTATATACAAAACACAACATTCGTCCTCATTCTATTTCAGTTCCCCCTAATGGATGAGCAGAATCTCAAAACTGTACATCTGATTTCTTTCTAATATTTCATTGGGTTAGCAAGAATAGCACGGTTGGGAAACACGAAGAGCATGGCTTCTGGAATCCATTGCAATCCATAATACAAATTTCTACCTGGGAAAAAGGAAGGAGATGCATTTAGAATGGAGCAGCTGCCAATAATTTCAGAAGCTGCCAGTTTGTCTGTCCCACAATGAATGCACTACAGGATTTTTTTCCTCTACATCCCCAACTGGATCCACACCATTTTTGAGTTTGATTTTTTTTTTGGGGGGGGG
>JANHFJ010003232.1:69862-79862 GCA_032468195.1 Cerberus rynchops
TGGATTTTAATTCTGTATTTATTGTTGTTTTTTATTGGATGTTCACCGCCCCAAGTGCCTAGGGAGAGGGGCGGTATACAAATTATATTAAATAAATAAATAAATCTAACAAACAAAATTGAGATTTCACCCTTTTCTTCACAGTACAAAGGGAAAGCCCATAGGAAGAAATTGCAACCTAGAGAAACCCCCAAAATTCCATCCTCTATCAGTTGCTGATCTTAACATTCCACTTCCTTCACAAAGGGCTTGCCAAACTCTGCTGCCTACCACGAGATCTCACTCCAGATACACTGATCAGGACCTGCCTGGTTTCCCCAAACTGGCCAGTAAATCAGATCCTTAGGATTTTCCACCTTGTATCTCTCAATTTTTCTAAAATCTTTACTTTTCCATGTTTGGTGTTCCTCTTTATGGTAAAGCATGTACCAAAATAAAGTGTGGTTTTTCTCCATATTGTGTTGCCCTTCTTCAGACTGTTTCTATGACACATGTAAAGGCCTGCTTTTTATTCTTGCATTTGGGTCATAGCAAGTGACTCAGGACTACTATTATTTTGAAAATCCTATACTTTTCTCTTACTGTATTATGTTCATTTTTGTTCTTTAAGTATAGTTTATTATTTTATACTAGGATATCTTACAGATTATATCCTACTTGTACATTTTTAGAAATAAATAGGTAGCAGGGACTTTAAAAATGGAAGGATATGAAAACAGCCAGTCCTTCCACTTGTCTGGGATATGTCCAGGACTGTACCACCTCATTTTCTTCATATTATGCATATAGTACATTACGTGATATTAATGTTGTAATCCTGCAATGGAAGGAAATATGTTAATACTATATCTTGGGAGTATTTTTGTTCGTGTACACAGAGGTAGAAGACATTGCTTATTTTCAGCTTTCCAATTCTTTTGTTGTTGTTTGTTGTTTTCCCAAACAGGTTGTAATGAAAATGAGGCAGATCATCTGGACAGAGACCAGCAGCCTTATCCCCCATCTCAGAAGACTAAGCGCATGCGCACTTCTTTTAAACATCACCAGCTCCGTACCATGAAGTCCTACTTTGCCATTAATCACAATCCAGATGCTAAGGACCTCAAGCAGTTAGCCCAGAAGACTGGACTAACTAAGAGAGTTCTGCAGGTAAGAAGCCTCTGCTATAAATGTCTTCCTTCCATTCCTTTCTCTCTATTTAAAAATTTTACTTCCCTTCTGCTATCTTAAATTAGCTGACTCCTCCAATAGATAAATAGGTATTCATTTCCATATTCAGATCTTATCCTCCAAGGGTACTGAAGGTATATTTAAGTCTGCAATTATGCTTCCCTCCAGAGCTACTGCTCTCAGGACTGAAGGAGAATCAATTTTGTTTGCTCTGATTGGGATGGGAAATATGTAAAATATACTGGTATCCTTTGTAATTAAAACAGTAATTGGATATTGAATTTAAGGCAAATAATCTATTTTACTGCATTTCTCCATTTTTATTAGCCAGAAGTAACCTCAAGAGTCCTCTGTGTCAGCTGAACTGAGTTTTATTATATACAGTCAACAATCCTATGGGAGTATTTGTTGCTATACTGCATTATATTAGAATACTAAGATGATATGAAGGAAAACATTTTGGCTTAATAGTGTCACTAGCAAGCTGATTTAGCACTGTACATTGAAGATTTTCTGTAGGACTGCATAGAGAACATTCATAGATTTAATTTTCACCACTGAATTCTGAAGCAGTGCAGTGCAGCAATTAATACATCACATGGGATTTGTGTTGTATGTAAAGTGCTTTAATTCATTATCTTTGGATTGCTCTGTAAGATGTGGTGCTCTCAAATCTGACTCTTTCATAACATAAATGAAAAAAACCAATAATTTTAGAAGAAATTATAATATTTTTAACAGATACAGAGTTCTGGCCATAATATATCATACCTAGAAATGATTTATATCATTACTTGTGGGCCAATTCCATAGAAGCCAACAAAAATGAGTGGAAGAAATTTAAGTGCAACTCGGTATATAAGAGACCAGATCTCACAATAACTAGCTAGCTTTGAAACAGGACATACAGAAACCACATAAGAAAAGTGGTGCATGAATTTTTGTCATCTTGCATTTAATACTCTCCATGTTTTTAAATGATCATATGAGTTTTTAATGGAATATTTATTTTACTAAGATGTTATGGCACAAGTGAAAAACAAAAACAACCATAAGTGCCCATTAAAATGATTATTTGATAGTCTTAGTGAATTATCATTGAAAGAGTCCCCAGATAACATAGCAGTAGGTGTGATCAGTGCATGTAGGGGAAAGAGGAGAAAGGTAAAACAAGAAGCCCACCATCCTTAAAAATGCAAACAGAAATAGGAAGAAGCAAAAAGGACAGGAAAAAAGGTAGTCAAAAACAAAAGATAACATTGGTAAAGAAATCAATTGGGATTGGTTTGCAGGTTTGGTTCCAAAACGCAAGAGCCAAATTCAGAAGGAATCTTTTGCGACAGGAGAATGGGGGTGTTGATAAAGCTGATGGCACATCACTTCCGGCACCGCCCTCAGCAGACAGCGGCGCTCTCACTCCACCCGGCACTGCGACCACTTTAACAGACCTGACCAATCCCACTATCACTGTAGTATCATCAGTGACCTCTAACATGGACAGCCACGATTCCGCGAGCCCCTCACAAACTACCTTAACAAACATTTTCTAACATTTGATTTCAAAATTATTCTTATTCGTTACTTCTGCTTCCTCTTCTTCTTTCTCCATTATATGATTATAATTACTATTAATATTATTTGCAACATTTTTTAAAAAAATAAACACCACCACAATATATTTGGGAAAAACAACTTGGTGTGTAGCACCACAACCACTTGGCAAATGAGTTTGCAGTAATAGAATTCTATTATAATGCAACATGAACTTGTCTATAAATTGTTGTTGGATTTTCTTTTAATCATTGCCTAATTAAAGGGAAGGTTTAAGTGCCTCTTAAAATTGTATGTTCCTTATTTCCAGAATCTACTGGGGGGAAAATGATTGATATATTAATCAGAAAACTGTATTTCCAAATAAATAGATCAGTGTTTGTTTTTTTCAAATGATTGGCATCTGAATAATAAAAAAACATACAATTGTAAGGAAATCCTGCTGAGCAAGGCTGACCAAGCTCTTTTGGTATATGATGCGGAAAATCTAAAAATATTTAACACCATAAAATCTGTCACTTGAAGTAACTAAATTCCTTTTCCATATCACATTACTCTACCCTTGAGTTCAGTGGAACTTGATTTCTAAATCAAGCTAGATGTACAACTTTAAAAGCAGGTTTTGGCCAATTGTCAAATTTTGATCAGTAAGGATGCTTGTTCTAAACCAGGTAATCTGTGTGACTTACTTTCTTTATTCTATGGTGGTTCCCTGCAATTTGGAAGCTGTCTTTATGATATATTTGCCATGTACAAAATCTACTCAATTTGCATTCTACCGTGTCATGATGTGACTTGGGTTGGCATGCCAAGCTAGTGGTAGTTGCTTTTGGCATCAAATTATATGACTGACCTGCCACTTACAAGGAACCAGCATAGCCTGAAGAAAAAAGTTGTAAAGAACACAACATTCAGATAATCTACACATTGGGATATATAGAAGGAACCACTAAGTAGGAAGAGCCTAAACAATCAAACTATCATGCTCTGAGGTCAGTTCTTATAATATTCTTGCACATCAGTTACAGATGTGTGCTAAGACAGTTGTTTGTATTTATCTTGAGACATGGCATACTACATATCCTGTAGAAGAGTCTCGCTCATATACAGGTCACCTAATTAAATCACATATGGGTTGAGTATTAATATAATTATGTCAGAGATATTTTGATCTGCCTAGCCCAGCTGTCTGTAACTCTTTCTTCAGTTAATTTTTAGATGCCAACATGCTCTGACCATGTTTAATCAATGCCAGTATTTCATAGTGAAAGGCTGCCAAGGAATGATTTGCATTTCAGATTTTTAATCCTCAATTTGCATTTAGATACTTACATTTTGTATTTTCTTTCATTTTCTATGCATACAAAAAAGTTGTAAAAGTTTTGTTTGCACAGTTTTTATTAGGCTTAATATGAGTGGGGAAAAACAAGAGAGGGAATAGTGTACTGTGGAAATAATAGGCTTCAGCTCCAGAAAACATGTGAATTCTTCATTTATTAACTGGCTTCTGTATGATGCTTTATGCTATAATGTTTAGAAGCCTCTTCAGATATATAAAAACTGATAGCCTAAATGTGAAATTCTATTTTCTTTCTAGGCCATCAACATCCCCAAAACAAAAGGCAATTTATTTCTGAAAATGTATTATATACAGGTAGTCCTCAACTTATGACCACACTTTTCTGTTGTTAAGTGAGACATTTGTTAAGTGAGTTTTGCTCCACTTTACGACTTTTCTTGTCATAGTTGTTAAGTGAATTACTGCAGTTGATAAGTTAGTAACCCGGTGGTTAAGTTAATCTGGCTTCTTCACTGACTACTTGTCAGAGGTTGCAAAATATGATCACATGATCCTGGAACACAGCAAAAGTCATAAATATGTACCTGCTGTCAAGCATCTGAATTTTGAGCACATGATCATAGAGATGCTATAAAGGTTGTAACTGAAAAATGGTTATAAGTTACTTTTTTCAGTACCATTGTAACTTTGAACAATCACTAAACAAACTGTTGTAAGTCAAGGACTACCTGTATAAGAGCTTGAATGTGGCAGGAATTAACAGGTTTCATCTATCGTACTAAACTACTGTTTAGTGAATAAATTGAAACTTATTAGGTTTAAGTTAATGTAGTTAAGTGACAACCTCTTCATTTACAAACTATTGTAGCAAACCTCACATATCACATTAAGTCCAAATTAAACAGCATGGATTAATGTGGTATATATAGGAACCCTATCACTTATTCCATGTTTTAGCTATAGTATTTTTCAGAATTTGTAATACCCCAGCTATGTCTGTATACATATGATGAATAACATTTAGACTACATTAATTTTGCAGCTAACTTAGGCCATTTATGAATGTCAATCGTTAACTTTCTGTCCTGTAGGCTAGTAAAGTGTGCTGGAAAATAGAATAGCCTCAGACAGTATGAATGTTGGTTATGTGTATCTAACACAAACTTTTTTTCTAAAACACATCGATCCTAGAAACATTTGCTTGGGGCTAATTCCTATTCAACTGAACAAACAAATATAGTTTCCAGCTTCATCTGGTTTGCAGCAAAACACTAACATACCCAAAGATTATATTAAATAGCAATCCTGTTGAATTAAAGGGAAGAATTAAATGTCTACTCAATGTTGTCCCATGGAAATAAAAAGGATTTTAAAATACATAATTTTTGCTAGATATTATCAGTAGTTCGAGGCTAAAAATTTTGTCCTATTAAAATGGTAATGGTTTCTGTTCTATATTAATTATATCCAAACAAGAGGGTTTACTCTGAGCCTAGTGGCTTGGGGATTGCAGCCGTTACAGTATCTGTCTTGGATATTGTTTTTTCCCTTAATAAGTGTAAAATCCAGCATGTGAATATTAAACACTTTTTACATTTCAATAGGACAATGTGGAGTACTATAAGTCTAGAAAAATAATCACAATCTTTACAAAATTATTAACCTTTGTCTTTCTATCATTAAAGTAACTGTTCAGATTTTCAATCATTTTCAGAAGAAGATGGAAATAGGCAAAATATAATTTCCTAAAATGTTTGAACAATTACTTAAATATATTTATTCTTGGATGGTTTGAACATACATGCATTTTTTCTAACATGGGTAAATGCTGGCCATTTTAATGTATTAACTTCAAAAGACAAGTTCAGCAAATATGTGAATAATACTGTGCTTCTGTCATATTGTAAGTCTGCCTGTTTTAACTCACTGGGAGCTTATTTCCAAGTAAATATATATATTGTACTGCGCTAGCTACATGGAACTTCACTTAGGGTTAATTTGTGTGTATGAATTTATAATTAATACACAAAATAACACATACAGAGGTAGACATATTGCCCTAGCAGACTCACAAGCCACATTTGGTCATTCTAGCATAATTTAGTGGGGTTTAATAAACATAGTCTTAATGTGATTGAAAATCAGCCCCATTGGACCCAATGGAATTAATTTTTGATTAGACATTATTTGGATTGTTCTGTATACAAGTTTAATTCGGTGTTGGAGGATGATCACTCCCCTGCCCCCATTTTTTTCATTAAAAAGGTAAACAAAAGCTCTCTTCTCTTCCAATATGAGAAAACACTTTACATTAAATTCAAAATCCTTTGGAAAATTGAAATTCTCAGAAGCTGACAAACTCAGAAGCCTTGTGGATATATTGTTGATTGGAAACACCTTTCCTAGTTTACATTTGCAAGTGGTTCATTTTTTTTAATTTAAGCTAAAGTCTGAATGGTCTGGGCAGTGGTGAATGTTCATTTGTATCCTTTCTTCTGATAAAACACTAATTAAACAGGGGAGACTTTCCAAAAACTGTCAAGATCATGTTTTGGATAGATAGTTAAGAATAACTTTTGCACAATGTTTTATATTTTATCCATCTTCTCTTTGTTCTCTTCCCCTTTCCTTTCAATCATACTGCTCTCATTTTATTTAAAATCTTTTTTAAATTGATCATTTGAAAGTGGGGGAAATTTATCTCCAATAATGAGTGGATACATACTGACAGTTCACTGCCCATATTAAAGTGCATTATTCTAACTTTTGCTCAGGGTTTTTAGAAAATTAGCACAGAAAAGTAGCTTATTTTTTAAAGAAAAAACAATGGAAGAGATGTTAACACTGTAATGGAGAAAATGCGTCTTTGTTGTTATATATTTAGCTAGTGTGGTCATGATCTTCTAGAAGGCTTAAGGCTGCTGACCTAAAGCATATTTAGAAGGAAGGAAGTTCAATTGACATGAGTGGAATTTACTTCCAAGCTGATATAGTTAGGATTGAGGTGCCAATCTTGGACTTTTCCTGTTACTATTACCTTATGGGCATTTACCACTAACCAGACCAAACAACCTTGGAAAGGCTGAGATCTTTATTAATACACTTTTACAGGTACAAAAATTGATACATATAAATTTTGTTCTTTGACAGAACAACTATATGGTACTATAGATCTACTTTATTAAGTAGACTTCTTATAACTCAGTTCTACAATGTGCCTTATGCTATAACTTGGGAGTAAGCTTGTGGAAAAAAAATCAGGATATATATGTGTTGTTTGTTAAATTAACTGTTTTAAACCCTTTTGACACCTCACTAGTTTTGTACTGTTTTACCTCTTATTTCTGAAACTCTTTTTATGGTGTAACCTGGTAGAGGGGACAAACATGTCATAGAAAGCAGTTGTGCACTCTTTCGGATATAGTTGATAAATTCAATAATCTTATATATTGAGCTTCGTGTTTATAGTACAGTTAAGTGGTCTAGCAAAGTTGTCCATGTTTTCTTTGTTTTATTGAAAAATGCATTGTATAGAAACTATTTCCCCTAAATATTTATGGACCAAACAATTGTGATATATCCTATTAAATTTGTGTGAATAAACCATTTTGAATCAAAGGAGTTTTATTTACCATCAGTTTCTTTTTAAAAATTGGAGTCTCTCCTGACTGTGGCAGTGTGTTGTGTTGCTTTACAGTATGTGTGACTCTGTGTGAAGTACTTAACACATTAATGGGAATTTACAGCAATTACAAAATAAGATTACTTCTAGTTTTTGTTTAATAACAATATACCTGATGTAATTTTAGATTTCTATTTTTAAAAATTGAAAATAATGCTCCACTGATTGATATTACAACCCAATCTCAGGTTGCAGTGTTTAACAATATAGCTCTGATCCAATGAACTCTAGTTGTACTTAAGGCCAATGAAAAGTTGGACAAGTTAATTGTAATTAATTTGAGTCCCATTAAACGCAAATTCAATCAGCTTGAGGTGACTTGGAATGGGAATTCCCTTCAAGTCATAGAGAGCACAATTTAAAATTTTAAACCAAATTAAGTCTCATTAAATGGGATGGGACTTAATATTGATTCAGTGCATTTCATTGCATTTAATGAGACTTAATCACAAACAACAGTTACTGGGTTGCACCTGTTTGTGTTTTAAGAATAGGGTGGCATATTTCTTTTAAAATCATTAAAAAATAAAACCAATTCCAACCCCAATCAAATAAATCTAAAACCCAAAGCCCAGAGAATAAAGGAATGGAAGTAGTAATTGCATGAAAAAATAATAAATAATTATGGTGAAATGCATCACAGTTTAGTTGTTAGGATTATTGAACACAATCTAAAAGTACAGACCCCTAAAAGCCAGGTTGCTCTGTAGTTTAATAAATTGTCACTATGATTTCTTTCAGGGAGAACAAATCTTGGGGCATTACAGCCAAACATCCCGACGTTTGAAAATTCCCTAAAGTATTAAAAGAAGGGGAAAGTTTGATCGGAAATCCACTGCAGTGAAGACAAAGACAATATTAGGTTATGATAAACCATACATTTAAAATTTATTGAGCCAAAAATAATTATTTAAAGACAGACTCAATGTCATTTCCTGAATGTTAACACGACATATGTGATTTGATGGTGTCTAATTAAACACTTGGAGGCTGTGTGTGACATCAGAGCAACCTGGCAGAACTACCCAGTCCAATTTGAGAAGATTTTTTTTCCTTTTTTATGAATCTATTTAAACTCACATTTGTCAAGCAAAAATACCTGTAAAATAAGATCTAAAACCTGAATTCATTCATACTGCTTGCCAATGTGTATTAGTCATATATGTTCGATGGCATTTTTGGTAAATTTAGAGAAGTTTCTCATTTAAGATATTAGGGATCAACATTAGTATTATTTGTTTCTGACTTAAAATTTAAAGCAACCTGCATGCACTTTTCCATCTGTCACCTAGAGTGTACTTTTTCTGTATGATGCATTTCGCTTTGATGTTTCCTGTACAGTAGTTTCATTAATAAATATTTTACTTGATGCAAACTTAGTAAACCCAGACATAACTGCTGAAATTATTATTATTATTTTTACAAAACCTTTTTTTTACAAAATCCATGCAGTAGATACATTCTGCACTTTCACAAAACTTTTTGGAGCATATGAAACAAAAGAGGGTGTTTAGCAACATAAAATTACTTCCTTGCTATCCTTCTGATTTCCTTTTCATTTTCCCCCTGCACAATTAATATAATTCATCTCAGTTACAAGAGCATGATCCAGCAAATTTTCAATTAGCATTTCTGTTCCTGACATCAAGTAAACTTTAGAATGTTTAATGTTGATTAAAATGTATTTTGATTGCTTAAATATTAAAACAAGACATTCCTGATCAACGGCTACTAGCTTCCTACACTCCTGTTAAAATATTTGATCCATTGTTTGAATAAAACTTAAGCAAATCAATATGCAATACTATGAATCATGTTAATTCTTAATAAGTTTACATATTCACTATGCAATGAAGAAAATAACTTAAGACTTTTAAAAAAAATTAGTCTCATTAACCTGTGCACCATTCAAATCATCGGTGAATTTCAGCTCTCACAGTTGTTATTTCTTTATGAATAAAAGCCTTGTAATCATTAAAAGGCATAATTTCCTGTGAAATATTAAAGGAACTATATTCCTGTCAAGCTGTACATCCAAAGCACATGTTAATTTGTTTAATAGGATTGCCAGCATAAGAAAAATAATTCTTTTCATTTAAAACATTTTTTCATAAGTACAAATGAACCCTATGTAAACAATGTAACTTTTATGAATATGAACTGACATTAAAATATTTCATTTATGTGTGCATGCTGAGCATTTTGAATGTTTTCTTAAACTCCTTCATTTTTATAAATAATGGGAAACAAAACAACACATTACTAAACAAACCAGAACATAAACTGCATCCATAACA